>AWOL01S0032837.1:4176-14899 GCA_000715115.1 Nicotiana otophora
TAAGATATTTATATATATATATATATATATATATATATATATATATATATACACACAAGATTGTTTACAACGTCCAAGACGGAGACTAAGGGCTAAGTTTCTTGACTATCTACGAGGGCAGTGTCTTCTCCATTGGGCTTCTCCCCGCTCTCGAACCTGCTCTTGCTCCCATCATCGTCGTCATCATCATCATCATCATCATCAGAAGCCAAGGCTTCAGCATCGGCTTTGAGCTCTTTAGCCCTTTTTATCTCTCCAGTGAGATCAAAACCTCCAGCATGGATCTCCTCCAAGGTCTCCCTCCGAGATCGGCACTTAGCAAGTTCGGCAAACCAATGTGCTCGAGTGTTGGCAGTCTCGGTTGCCTCTCTTGCTTGTACCTGAGCAGCTTCAGCACCGGCCCGATGGACGGCCACGAATGCATCCGCATTTGCCTTTGCCTTTTCGGCATCAGATTTGGCCTTGGCAAGTTCAGAGGCCAACCGAGCCTCAAGCTCCTATACTCTTCTTTCTTGAACCGAGCTTTTTTCTTTCATACTTTGAAGTTAGTTTTCGGCCGAAGATAATTGGGCTCAAGCAGCCTCTTTCTCTGCAGCAAAGCGGTCCATACCTTCTTTCCAATTCAAGGACTTTGCTTTTATCACATCGACCTCCTCGTGGAGTTTCCTGATCATCTCGAGTTTATGCTACAGCTGTGAGACCGAAAACATAGCCATCGTTCCCATATCGAGCCCATAGGCTTTTAATAGTATCATTACCTACTTGAACAGATCAGTCTGATCTTGGTGAGTCTTTTCCGACTCAGCTCGGAGGCCTTTGATTTTCTCTCCCCTTTGCCCTAAGAGGAGTTTAAGGGAGTTCCTCTCCTTCGTGGCCCATTGAAGGTCGGCGTCGTATCGACGCAGCTCGGTTCGAGACTAAGAACATGCCTCTCGATGAACTGCTGCAGCCTACAAAGGAAGAAGAAGCAAAGTTAGAAAAGAAAAACAAACATAAAAGTAATATCCACGAAGAGAGTTAAAGCTTATCCGATTCCGAGCTTGCTGCACTTCGGAGAAAAGGCCCTACACATCACTAGGGCCAGCAGCATCCTCCACCCCAGTAAACAAATCGCAGAAGGGATCCTCCCCTTCATGAGATCGATTTATCTCGAGTGCCCCGAAGCTTGGGCTTCCCGAATCTCTCCTTTAGAAAAAGTAGGGAAAGTGGGCGAGTCTTTGATTACTAATGCCCCAAGTGAGTCACTTGGGGCATTCTCTTCGGTTCGAAGAGAGTCAAGGACGGGCCCTTCAGATATATCCACCATCCGTTGACTTCGAGGGGAGATATCCTTGATCCCCAAAAGCTCTTGGACTTTGCCCGAATCTTTATCCGATGTACCCTCAGTTCGAGGCGGAGCCTTGTAAACCACCATCGATCCAGCTGCTTGTGAGGCATCAATGGTTTTCTTCACTCGGAGCACCAGTTCGGACCCGTCGTCCTTTTCTTCTTCCTCGTCTTCATCCCTCAGACACTGAACTGATTCTAAGGTTAAATGGATGGTATTCTTCCTCGACTTACGAGCCTTCGGTTTTGGTTTTTCGGAAGTAGAAGCCCTTTTTCTCTTATTATCTTTCGCCGGTTTAGAAACTGGGGCCGAAGTTTCCTCCTCGCCAGAAAGAGGTCTCAAAACTGCATCCTTGCCCAAACGTGCACACAAGAAAATTGATTTGAGTATATGGAAAACAGTTCGAACTATCAATGATGTGAGAAAGGAGATTCCCATGATTTTTGGCCTCCTATCGGCCCTTTGACAAATCGCGCCATGAGCGCTCGGCGTACGTAGAAATCGAAGCTAGGGCCCGTACCCAGTCCTTGAGGTCGAGAACCAAATAGGGCATCCAAGGAACCGCTACACCACAAAAGGGGTTATCAGTAAGAAAGGAAACAAAGGGGAAAAACAATGGGATATAACAACCAAGTTACACTTACGCTTCATGTTCCATTCATCAGGAAATGGCATCTTCTCGACTGGAATTAGATCTGGCGTCTTCACTCAAACAAACCTTCCCATCTAGCCTCGATCCTGCTCGAGAACAGAACCGTGGTAGCCCGGCGCTGTAGTTTTATTAACCCGCCTCGAAAGAGGCTGGGGCAGTACAATCTAATGAGGTGGTCGAGGGTGAAAGACATCCCCTTGATTTTTCTCATAAAGAAACAGATCAGAATAATAATCCACCAAAAAGAAGGGTGGATTTGGCCTAAGGTTATTCGGTATTTACGGAAAATATCTATGATAAAAGGGTCGAGGGGGCCTAACATGAAAGGGTAAGCGTACGCATTTAAAAACCCTTCCACATAAGTAGTAATATCCTCTTCGGGAGAAGGGACTACCACTTCTTTGTTCCCCCAGTTACAATCATTTTTTATTTGTTCGAGATATTCCCCGGTTATCGAACACAAATACCTCGATATCGGCACACATCGGCCCGGAACTGAAGAGCATTTCTCGACTTTAAAATCGGAGGTAAGAACACATGCCACGAGAATGCACTTCGCAGGCCGTGGATCCATCGGTGTTTTGTCGGCGGTAGATGAGAAGAAAAAGATTTTTATTTTGGGGGGACGGTTTTTGATGTTTTCACCATTTTTGGATTTAAAGGAGATAACAAAGATTTGGTGTTATGGAAAAAGGATTTTGTAGAGAAGAATCACAGATTTGCGGATGAACTCACAACATACCAAAATAAACTTGGCAAATCTGGAGGATTGAAGATGTAAAAGTGATAAATGGTAAAAGGAAGGGCTATTTATAGATTGAAGCAATGGCGGTTCAATATCAGCGGTGGCCGATCATTGTCTGACACACATTAAATGCCTCGGTAAACTAAATCGACGGGATATCTATCACATACGTCATGGCCAGGATCGATGCACATGTCAGTGCATATCCAATCGAGCCATTGAGAAATCATATCGTTTCTCGCTATATCCTTCCTAAGAAATGAGGGGGCTATCTATATACGGTAGAAATTAGTTAGTCCTTCATAAGAACTGGTCGAAATGGTAATGCATTGGATCGAAGATCTGGTTGAGGTTCAAAGTCAGGTCATCAAATTTCGAGCCCCAGGGACCGATCTATAATATCGAGCTCGAATCCAAATCGAATTTTGATGAAGTTATCGAGCTATGAGGCAAAGCAAAATTATCGAGTGTAAGGTTCATAGGCCGACCGGCACCGACCTTGGATCGATACCGGACTCCGAATCAGAATCGAGCTCAAAGTAAGAGCGAGAGCGAGAGTCAATATCGAGCTCGAGTCAATATCGAGCTCACAGACAAGAGCCGTTGCAACTGCACTAGGGGAGAGAATCCTGGCAGGAATTAGGGAAAAGCTAATTCTTTATGGGCTCCCCACTATGTATTTTTTGTTATATCTAAAGTAAGATCCCTCCACTATAAAAGGGATGATTGTTGTTTTTGTAAGGGGACATTCACATTGTAATAGGAATATTAGTTTCTCATATTGAAAGATTAACCTTTTAAGCTCCATTACTTCATCTTATTTTGCTAATTCATTTTCCTCCTTTCTACTATGTTTATCTTTCATTCTTTATAGTCAAGATTAGATTTTTCTATTTATCTTTATGATTTATGTCAAGTTATACCACATACCCTTAGAACTACGTACAAATTCAACTCTATCCAATTTTCTGGGTAAACAGTTTTGCACCCACCGTGGGGCTAAGGTTAATAGTGGTTATTTGGTACAAATCCGCAAAACACGCCATTTTACGCTTGTTTTCGGAAGAGTCATTGATTTAGGATTAGCAACAATGATCTATCAATTAAATGCCTTACCTATCGACAACGAAGCTAGTCTTCAAGGTGAGAACAACAATTTGACGCCCTGGACCAAAGGCCGCTTGTCAACACCATTGAAGCTCGAGTCGAAGTGCCATTAGACGTTAATTCACATGTGGCCATTGAGGCCAACCTACATTCTGAACCTGAAAATAGCATTTGTGGTGGAACTCGATCTGCAGCTCGGGATACCCATAACGTCAAAGAACTACGTACAAATTCAATGTTACGCCCCGCTGTATTACGTCGATGTTACATTCCGCATTTTCGTACATTAAAGCTTCGTCATAAGTTAATCGATGTAAGTTCGGGAATGAGATTATTTTGGGATTATAAGGATTATGCTATTTCAAAAATGTGATAAATAGATTCGCGAAGGAGAGAGGGTAAGGAAATCGAAGAAAATGAGTTTCGTCGAAGTTTGGAAATTTGGGATAAAATACGGCCCAAGCTATAATACCCCGTATTTATGGACTAGTGCTATACAAAGTACCACATGACCATGATAGTGAGGTGTATAAGGTATGCTAAAAATGAGCAATATTTTAAGTAATTTGAGATAATTCTTAATTATGTGGATAACTGGGTATTATGGATTTTTAGTGGGAGATTAACTAAGTAATTAAGCTAATTAAGTAATTTTGGATAAGCTTTAAAAAAACCATATCCTCAATGTGGAAGCCCAAGGTTGTCTTGATCAAGCAAAGAAATGACTCTTTAGTCATGTAAAAAGTGGGCACATATTAAGAAGAATTTTGTGACTCAGTCATCTAAAGTGGGGCCCACATCCATGTATAAGATATCTCAAACTTAAGAGTCTCATCACGTTACTTTGAGTCATTCTGATATGCATTTGGATATATCACATAAGCAATGTAATATCTTCAACAATTCAAAAAGAAAATGTTAGCAACGTGGATTTTGCTACAAACACCATACGAGACTATGTAATGTAATGGCAACGGGATTTTGCGATTCTAAGGGAGTACATTGCAATCTTTCTCAAAGAATATCATATTGATTTTCCCCTACTTCAATCCTCTGTTACGTGTTGTCGCAATTGACGTGTGTTAGAGGGATTGTCATGAAAATTGGCTCAGGTATGTTAAGGCTATCCCATCTTTCTTTTGGCATGATCCAAATGATATAAATGAAACGAGCAAAATACGCAACTTTCATAAATGACTATATTCATAGAAATACTAGGGGTGTCTATATTCTTGATTCCCCATGTGTCTTATTATTCTATCATCTGTTCATGGGTCTCAGAAAATATGTAAGTTGATAAATTTGTTTTATGATATTAATCAGAGGCATAATGGTCTTATGACACTCTGAAAGATTTTATTGACGTACTTATCATGCATTGCATTCATTTACATTTACCCATGACCAGATGTCGTTATATATGCGTATATATGTATATTATATATATATGGGATATGGTATATTATATATATATGGGATATATGCGTATATATGTATATTATATATATATATATGGGATATATGCGTATATATGTATATTATATATATATGGGATACGCACCACCACCTGATCAGCTGATATACGTTGATGATTTGCCCAAAGTGGCCGAGCTAATTTGATGGGATGCCCTCAGAGGCTTGATGATTTTATGAACGCATATACATAAGCATGGCATGACATTTATATGCATATGTATGATGTTGTATATATTAATGATTCATAGAGTTATTCAGACTTACATGTCGAGTCTTTTACTCCATGTTCCTCTCATGTCTATTACTTACGGATTTTCATTCCTTACATACTCGGTATATTATTTGTACTGACGTCCCTTTTGCCTGGGGAATGTGGGCGAGTCTTCGATTCTACTGCCCCAAGTGAGTCGCTTGGGGCTTTCTCTTCGGTTCGAAGAGAGTCATGGACGGGCCCTTCAGACATATCCACCATCCGTTGACTTCGATGGGAGATATCCTCGATCCCCAAAAACTCGGTGACTTTGCCTGAATCTTTCTCCGATGTACCCTCAGTTCGAGGTGGAGCCTTGTAAACCACCATCGATCCAGCTGCCTGTGGGGCATCGATGGTTTTCTTCACTCGGGCCACCAGTTTGGACCCGTCGTCCTTTTCATCTTCCTCGTCTTCATCCCTTAGACACCAAACTGATTCTAAGCTTAAAGGGATGTTATTCTTCCTCGACTTATGAGCCTTCAGTTTTGGGTTTTCGGAAGTAGAGGCCTTCTCTTTCTTATTATCCTTCGCCAGTTTAGAAACAGGGGCCGAAGTTTCCTTCTCACCGGACAGAGGTCTCAAAACCGCATCCTTGCCCAAACCTGCACACAAGAAAATTGATTTGAGTATATGGAAAATTGTTCGAACTATCAATGATGCGAGAAAGGAGATTACCATGATTTTGGGCCTCCCATCGACCCTTTGAAAAATTGGGCCATGAGCGCTCAGTGTACGTAGAAGTCGAAGCCAAGGCCCGTACCCAGTCCTTGAGGTCATGAACCGCACAAGGCATCCAAGGAACCACTACACCACAAAAGGGGATATCATTAAGAAAGGAAACGAAGGGGCAAAACAATGGGAGATAACAACCGAGTTGCACTTACGCTTCATGTTCCATTCTTCGGGAAATGGCATCTTCTCGGCCGGTATTAGATCTGACGTCTTCACTCGAACAAACCTTCCCATCCAGCCTCGATCCTTGTCCTCATCTAGGCTGGAGAATAGAACCTTGGTAGCCCGGCACTGTAGGTTTATTAACCCGCCTCGAAAGAGACGGGGGCAGTGCAATCTAATGAGGTGGTCGAGGGTGAAAGACATCCCCTCGATGTTTTTCACAAAAACATGGATCAGAATAACGATCTGCCAAAAATAAGGGCGGATTTGGCCTAAGGTTATTCGGTATTTACGGCAAAAATATAGGATAACAGGGTCGAGGGGGCCTAACGTGAAAGGGTAAGTGTACACACTTAAAAACCCTTCCACATGAATAGTAATATCCTCTTCGGGAGATGGGTCTACCACTTCTTTGTTCCCCCAGTTACAATCTTTTTTTATCTGTTCGAGATATCCCCTGGTTATCCAACACAAATACCTCGATACCGGCTCATATCATCCCGGAACTGAAGAGCCTTTGTCGACCTTAAAATCAGAGGTAAGAACACATGCCACGAAATCGCACTTCTCAGGCCGTGGATCCACCGGTGTTTTGTCGGCGGCAGATTGAGAAGAAAAAGATTTTTATTTTTGGGGGACGGTTTTTGATGTTTTCACCATTTTTGGATTTAATGAAGGAGATAACAAAGATTTGATGTTTTTGAAGAAGGATTTTGCAGAGAGGAATCACAGATTTGCGGATGAACTCAGAAGATAAGAAATAAAACTTGGAAAATTTGGAAGATTGAAGATGTAAAAGTGCTAAATGGTAAAAGGAAGGGCTATTTATAGATTGAAGCAATGGTGGTTCAATATCAGCGGTGGCCGATCACCGTCTGACACGCATTTAATGCCTCGGTAAACTAAATCGACGGGATAGCTATCCCGTACGTCATGGTCGGGCTCGATGCAAACATAAGTGCATATCCAATCGAGCCATTAAGAAATCATATCGTTTCTCGCTACATCCTTCCCAAGAAATGAGGGGACTATACGTATACATTAAAAACCGGTTAGTCCTTCGTAAGAACCGGTCGAAATGGTAATGCATTGGATCAAAGATCTGGTTGAGGTCCGAAGTCAGGTCATCAAATTTCGAGCCCCAGGGACTGACCTATATCAAGCTCGAATCCAAATCAAACTATGATGAAGTTATTGAGCTATGAGGCAATGCAAAATTATCGAGCGTAAGATTCATAGGCCGACCGGCACTGACGGCGAATCGATACCGGACTACGAATAAGAATCGAGCTCAAGTTAAGAGCGAGAGCTCAAGTCAATATCGAGCTCACAGACAAGAGCCGTTGCAACCGCACTAGGGGAGAGAATCCTGGCAGGAATTAGGGAAAAGCTAATTCATCATGGGCTCCCCTCTATGTATTTTTTAATATATCTAAAGTAGGATCCCTCCACTATAAAAAGGATGATTGTTGTTTCTGTAAGGGGACATTCACATTGTAACAGGAATCCTATTCTCATATTGAAAGATTAACCTTTTGATCTCCATTACTTCATCTAATTTTGCTCATTCATTTTACTCCTTTCTATTGTGTTTATCTTTCATTCTTTATCGTCAATATTGGATTTTTCTATTTCTCTTTACAATTTGTGTCAAGTTATACCATATACCCTTAGAACTACATAAAAATTCAACTCTATCCGATTTTTCGGGTAAACAGTTGGCACCCACCGTGGGGCTAAGGATAACAGTGGTTATTTGGTACAAATCCGCAAAACATACTATTTTACGCTTGTTTCCGTATTAGCAACAACGAGCTATCAATGAAATGTCCTTACGTATCGACAACGAAGCTAGTCTTCAAGGTGAGAACAAGAATTTGACGCCCAGGACCGAAAGGCCGCTTGTCAACGGCATTGAAGCTCGAGTCAAAGTGCAATTAGACGTTAATTCACATGTCGCCATTGAGGCCAACCTACATTCTAAACCTGAAAATAGCATTCATGGTGGCACTCGATCTGCAGCTCGAGATACTCATAAAGTTGAAGAACTACGTACAAATTCAATGTTACACCCCGCAGTATTAAGTTGATGTTACATTCCGCATTTTCGTACGTTAAAACTTCGTCATAAGTTAATCGACTTAAGTTCGGGAATGAGATTATTTTGGGATTATAAGGATTATGCTATTTCAAACAAGTCAGTGCATATCCAATCGATGCAAATGTCAGTGCATATCCAATCGCGCCATTGAGAAATCATATCGTTTCTCGCTATATCCTTCCTAATAAACGAGGGGGCTATCTATATACGGTAAAAATTGGTTAGTCCGTCGTAAGAACTGGTCGAAATGGTAATGCANGCGAATCGATACCGGACTACGAATAAGAATCGAGCTCAAGTTAAGAGCGAGAGCTCAAGTCAATATCGAGCTCACAGACAAGAGCCGTTGCAACCGCACTAGGGGAGAGAATCCTGGCAGGAATTAGGGAAAAGCTAATTCATCATGGGCTCCCCTCTATGTATTTTTTAATATATCTAAAGTAGGATCCCTCCACTATAAAAAGGATGATTGTTGTTTCTGTAAGGGGACATTCACATTGTAACAGGAATCCTATTCTCATATTGAAAGATTAACCTTTTGATCTCCATTACTTCATCTAATTTTGCTCATTCATTTTACTCCTTTCTATTGTGTTTATCTTTCATTCTTTATCGTCAATATTGGATTTTTCTATTTCTCTTTACAATTTGTGTCAAGTTATACCATATACCCTTAGAACTACATAAAAATTCAACTCTATCCGATTTTTCGGGTAAACAGTTGGCACCCACCGTGGGGCTAAGGATAACAGTGGTTATTTGGTACAAATCCGCAAAACATACTATTTTACGCTTGTTTCCGTATTAGCAACAACGAGCTATCAATGAAATGTCCTTACGTATCGACAACGAAGCTAGTCTTCAAGGTGAGAACAAGAATTTGACGCCCAGGACCGAAAGGCCGCTTGTCAACGGCATTGAAGCTCGAGTCAAAGTGCAATTAGACGTTAATTCACATGTCGCCATTGAGGCCAACCTACATTCTAAACCTGAAAATAGCATTCATGGTGGCACTCGATCTGCAGCTCGAGATACTCATAAAGTTGAAGAACTACGTACAAATTCAATGTTACACCCCGCAGTATTAAGTTGATGTTACATTCCGCATTTTCGTACGTTAAAACTTCGTCATAAGTTAATCGACTTAAGTTCGGGAATGAGATTATTTTGGGATTATAAGGATTATGCTATTTCAAACAAGTGATAAGTATATTCACGAAGGAGAGAGGGTAAGAAAATCGAAGAAAATGAGTTTCGTCGAAGTTTGGTAATTTAGGATAAAATACGGTCCAAGCTATAATACCCCATATTTACGGACTAGTGCCATACAAGGTACTACATGACTATGATAGTGAGGTTTATAAGGTGTGCTAAAAATGAGCAATATTTTAAGTAATTTGAGATAATTCTTAATTATGTTGATAACTGGGTATTATGGATTTTTAGTGGGAGATTAACTAAGTAATTAAGCTAATTATGTAATTTTGGATAAGCTTAATAAAAACCCTTCCTCAGTGTGGCACCCCAGGGTTGTCTTGATCAGGCCAAGAAATGACTCTTTAGTCATGTAAAAAGGTGACACATATTAAGAAGAATTTTGTGACTAAGTCATCTAAAGTGGGGCCCACATCCATGTATAAGATATCTCAAACTTAAGAGTCTCATCACGTTACTTTGAGTCATTCTGATATGCATTTGCTTATATCACATAAGCAATGTAATATCTTCAACAATTCAAAAACAATGTTAGCAACGTGGATTTTGCTACAAAAACCACATGAGACTATGTAATGTTATGGCAATGGGATTTTGCGATTCTAAGGGAGTATGGTGCAGTCTTTCTCAAAGAATATCATACGGATTTTCCCCTACTTCAATCCGCCATTATGGGTTGTCGCAATTGACGTATGTTAGAGAGATTGTCATGAGAATCGACTCAGGTATGTTAAGGCTATCCCTTCATTCTTTTGGCATGATCCAAATGATACAAATGAAACGAGCAAAATACGCAACTTTCATAAATGACTTTATTCATAGAAATACTAGGGGTGTCTATATTCTTAATTCCCCATGTGTCTTATTATTCTATCATCTGTTCATGGGTCTCAGAAAATATGTAAGTTGATAAATTTGTTTTATGATATTAATCAAAGGCATAATGGTCTTAT
>AWOL01S0032837.1:27151-41624 GCA_000715115.1 Nicotiana otophora
TTCATAGTGTCATGTATATGGGTATAAATGCCATATCATGCATAGGTATATGCTTACATAACATCATCAAGCCTCTGAGGGCATTCCATCATATCATCTCGACCTCAGTGGGCGAAATCATAAACGTATGCCAGTTGATTAGGAGGCTGGTGCATATATAACACCGTAACCTTTCCCAATACCACATATATAATGCCATCTAGTCATGGGTCAATGTACATGTATATATGAATGCAATTTATAATGAAGTATGTCAATAAGATCTCTCGGAATGTCATAAGATAAATATGCCTTCGTTTAATATCTTGAAATAAAAGTTATCAACTTATGTATTTTCTGAGACTCATGAAAAGACGATATAATAACTAGACTCAGGGGGAATCAAGAACATAGGCATCCCTATTACTTCTAAGAATAGAGTAATTTGTGAAAATTGCATGTTTGCTCGTTTCGTTTGTATCATATGGATCATGCCAAAAGGAAAGAAGAGATAGCCTTAACATACCTTATCACAGTGTATCCAATGACCACGTTGAAATCATCTCATCGCACTTTAATCTACAACAAAGATAATAATGCTATCGTTAAGCTACGAAAGATGCAACTATCGTACAACGAATGACAAGCTTATTTATTATTAAAACGACAGCATCTTCCTTGTTTTCCTTTCTTTCCCCAAGTCCATAAAAACAACAAGATCACATACGATCATAAACTATATACATTCAGCACCACAAAAACCGAACAGCCCAAGAACACAATTCACCCTACACAACAACAAGTGCACAAATGTCACCAATAGAACTACTACTTAACACGGCGAGCGGTAAGCTTGGATTGGAACCAAACCCCAACTCTTTTTACCATCTCCCTTATACTTAAAACACCTTCAAATAGTCCAAAATATAAAAGCATATAGTGGCATGACATTGCAACCTTATATCCATCATAAAAGTAACATCAAACAACCCAACAACATATCACAACAATATGGATAACTTCTAGGTATTGTGTGGTTGCTTATTTTCCTACTTAAAACACCATCAACATACTAAAAATATTTACCAGCATAACAACAATAAGAACATTATAACCAAGCTATTCCCCGCAATTTCCAACCATATGAAGTCATATACACAACTCCAAAATAGTCCAATAAGAGACAACAGCTTCTTTTACAACTTCAAGTTCTATCTTGTAATTCTTCATCCAAACAACTTAACCAACGCATATATAAGCTTAAGCCCAAGAATTAGAATGTTATACATACCTTACATAATCAAAAACAACTCGAACCAAATATTTCTTTGGCTTACAAGAACCCTTAATGGCATCACAACATCCTATAGATGTGTTATCACAAACCAAGGTGGCATCACAAACCACCTTGGATTAGACTGGGAACCTTGCAGAGCTGTTAGAGAGGTGTTCAGAGAGTTTGGGAAATTTTCTTGGTCGAAAAGAGCCAAAAATGAGGCGTCCAACCCAGTTAAAATATTCAAGGGCCGTCCACCACCTAAATGGGTCCCATTGGAAGCTGCTAGTGCAGTCTCGCGAAAATGCGAATATCTATATACTCTGATATCGTATCGACAAATGGTTTAATGTGTTAGAAACTAGACTCATACATATTCAATTTGTTAGGTGGAGAATCCCGTAATTCCTTGTATATTGGGATAAGAGCTCCGCTACATTTGTAGTAATATTAATGTAACTGGTGATGAACTTTGCCAACATTTATTCCACAACTCGCTTAGCTTCACAACATAACACAAGCCTATCATATGACTAAAATAAATCATAACATAACCTCCTTATCATGTTAAAAACCTTAGTCTTGCCCCAAAAGTACATGTTATAACATTCCCAACTTGTCGACTTTCGACGATACTTATTTTCTTCTATTCGTTTAGCTTCTAAGCCTTCCAACCCTCTTAGTACTTGTTATTCATGATATTAAATATTTGTAACCTCCAAGGTAACATGATTAAGTTACTTTATGTACTTTCAAATATAATCTCATTTCTGAGCTTACATCAATTGACTTACGATGTACTCTCACGTATGAAAACATGGGGTGTTACTTCATTCCCTCTTTTGGAACATTCATCTTTAAATATTGACTTATGGGCTTATCAGTCTCATAACCTATAGCTCTTACGAATACTTTAATATTGTCCTTGTCATCTATGCAACTGTTCTGCGAATACATCCGAAGGCCACGACATTTCCCCCTTTAGGCCTCTCTCACACCACGACTTGTGGTCGGAATTCATACAATCACGTAACAATTGTTACCTTCTATCATGCAACATATACAACTTTCTCCTTGTATGTGCGACTATGTGACCCTTCTATTATTTTCCTTCATCCTTTAGCCAATCTCTAGGTCGCACTTTGTGAACATGTATAGAACTATGACAAGCTATCCTTCTAGGCATCTATAGGTGTAATGAAGTCCATTGCTTGGTACTTTGTCGAATGTACGACTATTTCTATATCTTGTTTCATAGCCTCGGTTATCTATGCTTGTGGCATTACTAAATCTAGGTAGGTTATACTATACCATAACACTTACTTCAGTTTATTATTATCGATATCTGCTGCATAACTCCAGGTTACTCTCTCTCAGCTTATCCTATATGTATAAATCTAAGTTCTTTAATGCTTCCTCATCACAGTTCATCTTACGAATGATGGAATAATCTCATCTTATACTTTGTAACTTTTATCCATCCATTGTTGATTAAGCTTAATGTTGATCCATAATTAACCACTGATAACTTGAAACCTCTTACGTAATACATTGTCACTAGGGTGCAAGTCGCATCGGGGAAATTTGAAGTGATTGGCCTGATCCACCTAGGGACGATACTATACATAAATTACCTTAGTTGATAGCATGCCAATGTGTTTCATCTTACAGGGGGGGGTATTCTAATACTTGCAATTCATGAAATCACTTTTCTTTAAATTATTACTCAATCAAAGGCATAAATGTCATCCTCTTATCCATCACGATTACACCCTTATTCTACTACCAGGGCAATATGTCATATTTTCTAATTGCTCATAGTCTTAGATTCCTCTGATTTCATTCAGGCTATACCGAGCTTTTTATAACTTAATGAAACCATCAGCTCTTTTGTTTTGATGGGCTTAATCCCAAGGCCTTACTTATTCTTGTCACCTTCTCGCTCATCTTTTCTAATCCTTACTCCTATCAAGCTAAAACCTTGTTGCTCTACCATACTTTAGCTTGCGACCTACACATATCCATGCATACTACTAGCAACCTTCCTTTAACTTGCTAGCACCATATACTTCCTTCCGTGCCTTCTCAGTTCTCTTTAAATGCAAGCAATTACTTTTCCTGGTTGTTCTGCCACTTGCTGCATGGATACTTAGCTTATCTTAGTGCCCGCGAATACTGGAATTCCCTGTAGCTCATATGATTTCAAATATCAGTTTTGACTTCCGTTCATTAGTCACGATAGGTGCCACTTTCTTATGGAGTGCATCCAATGTTGTAGTGAGACTGTTGTAACACGACTATTTCTTCTTCAAGTTACTATGCTTAGGCTGAAGCTTTCTTCCTTATTTCCTCAGCTTCTCTTTCCTTGTAGTACTTAGGGGAGGCTCTCCGAGTCTTGTAAAGTTGGGAGCTTATTACATCATATACTAAAGGGGATGTGCCTTGGTGTATGTTGTTTGCTGATGATATAGTTCTGATTGATGAGACGATAGGTGGCGTTAACGAGAGGTTGGAGGTTTGGAGATAGACCCCCGAGTCTAAAGGTTTGAAGCTGAGTAGGACTATGACTAAATATCTGGAGTGCAAGTTCAGCGACGTGACGTGAGAAGCAGACTTCGGCGTGAGGCTTGACTCACAAGTCATCTCTAAGAGGGGTAGTTTCAAATACCTTGGGTCAATTATCTAGGGGGTAGAGAGATATATGAGGATGTCACGCATCGTATAGGGGTGGGGTGGATGAAATAAAGGTTTTCGTCTGTAGTATTGTGTGTCAAGAATGTGCCACTGTAACTTATGGGCAAGTTCAATAGAGAGGTGGCTAGACTGGCCAGGTATTATGGGGTAGAGTGTTAGCCAGTCAATAATTCCCATATCCAGAAGATGAAAGTGGCAGATATGGGGATGTTCAGATGGATGTGTGGGCACACTAGGTTGGATAAGATTAGGAATGAAGATATTCAGGAGAAGTTCGGCATGGCTCCCAAAGATGACAAGATGCAGGAAGCGAGGGTTAAATGGTTCAGGCACAAGTGGATGCGAAGCCAGGATGATCCGGTTATGAGGTTTGAGCAGTTGGCTTTGGCGGTTATGAGAAGAGGTAAATGGCGGCCTAAGAAGTATTTGGGTGAATTTATCAAGCAAGACACGACTCGAATTCAGGTTTTCGAGGACATGGATCTTTATAGGAAGGCGTGAAGGTCGAGCATTAGGGTTGAAGGTTAGGAAGGAGCCGAGCATTTTTCTCCTTCGTTCCGAAGGGGGGATTAGTCTCGTATTGTATTAGACTATGAGTGGTGTATGTTATCTCCGCACTATTTGTCCATTTTTTCATTGTACTGTGGAATTATTACTGGTTGTTGTTATTACATTTCTATCTTTTTTCTTTTTTCTATGATGCTTATATTATTTTTCTGATTTTTTTTGCTGTCACAGACTCTATTGTCCATTTTCGTCTTCTTGAGTTGAGGGTCTCCTAGAAATAGCCTCTATACCCCTTTGGGGGTAGGGGTAAGGTCTAAGTACATTCGAACCTCCCAGACCCCATCTATGGGATTTTACTGGGTTGTTGTAGTTGACAAAATTTCCCAAAAATGCTCTTCAAATTCCCTGGATTAGATGTTAAATCTCCTAACAAATCATGTTATGTAATAAAAAAGGATCAAATTCACTTACCTAATAGTTTGTATGAAAATGACTCTTCCAAATCGCCTTCCACCGAGTTTAGGGCTCAAAAATGTGCTAAATGAAACCAAGTCCCGAAATACACTACATATAATTAGCTGCAATTGTCGCATTTGCGACAAGAGGTTCGCAAATGCGACACAGGCGTCGCAAATGCAAAGCCTATCCCAACCCTGAGCCTATCACAAATGCGACAACTGGTCTGCAAATGCGAACCTAGAAGGCTCGCAAGTGCGAGAAAGCAACCGCAAAAGCGGCCTGCTCCAGTCCCAGCAACCCATCACAAATGCGATCAGGGGTTCGCATATGCGAACCAAGAACCCATCTCAAATTCGATATTAGTTCCGAAATTGCAAAAGTTGGTCCCCTAGCGCAACATCGCAAAAGCAAGCAGGATATCATAAATGCGGTGATCGCAAATGCGACCATTTCATTGCAATTGCGAGAACAGAATACATGCAAAAATCCTAACCTGTATCAAACTCTCCGAGACGCATCCAAAATGCAGCCGAGCCCTCAGGGCTCCACTCCAACTATTTGCACAAGTACATATTCATAATACAAACTCACTTGCGCGATCAAAATACCAAAATAACATCCAAAACCATGAATCAAACACCAGAACACATGGAAATTATAATGAAACTTAAGAATTGCAAAAAGACAACATACGTCTAATTCCTATTACACAAATTCGGAATGACACCAAATTTTACAGACATGTTCCAAATGAAAAAATAGAGGCGTAAAAAGTCACAAAACCAAAATCCGATCCCGATAGACATAAAGTCAAACCAAGGAAACTTAGGAAAATTCTAAACCTTCAAATTGTCAACTTTCGCCAAAAGTACCAAATCAGCCTAGAAACATCCGAATCCAATTCTGGGCATATGCCTAAGTCCAAAATTACCATATGGCCCTACTGGAATAATACAAACTCCGTCCCGATGTCAAATACACAAAATACAAGATTGGCCAACTCTTCAAACTTAAAGCTTCCTAGTTGAGAATCATTCTTCCAAATCAATCACGAACTGTTGTGGAACCAAAACAAATGATACACACAAGTCATAATACACCATACATTTCTACGCATGACCTCAAACAACCTAACTAAATACAAATTCTCATAACAACTTCTCAGGTCAATACATTCTCCCTTACTTAAACATGTGTTGGTCCTTGAATGTGCGAAGAATCGTCCCAAAGCCATCAAGTCACTATAAACTCACTACGCCCATACCCATGAGAGATCTCACTTCATCTCAATCTATATAAGTCTGACAACACAATCTAACTGATGATCATTACCTTAACATTAGCTCACAACCCTTAGAACCCAATCCCAACTTCCCAAATTAATTATGAGACACGATTCTTGCATCTATATGCTGTATAAGTAAGTATTACACTGCATCAGGCTGTAACCATATCCCAAGTGTATTCAGATGATATTCCACATAACTTAGATACACATAGCCATAGCTTCCGACCATAATAGTCATTCAAATAACAAATACTGTACCGGTATCTAACATCCTATCAATAAAAACCTTGTTCCAAATCTTCGAACACACCCACTGATGAAAGAAACAAACCGAAACTCATAACCCTCCATCATATCAACCAGTCATGGAGCTTTCTTTCCCGACAAGAACCAAAACTAAAATCTAGGCTCACTAAAGACTCTATAGTTCCAAATATAACTTAATCAAATCTGATGGCACTCAATGCAGGCCCAATAACTTCACCATATCCAATACAAGCTGCTCTACCAATATGCCACACAAATCCTACCTAGAGCCGCATACCATGCAATAAGTGCACCAAACAAGCGACTAATTCGATGTACCCAATAATTAAAGAGAATCAAATGAGATAACCGCCCCGCAAGCTCAATAGAAACCACCATGAAGCGCAATGCTATGAAGCCATCACACAAGGGAGAAAAAACACAAGAATTAAGCAAAAAGGATCATATCCCAACATAACTCTGATATGATGCGTGACCCAATCGAATCACTTGTACACCTAGGATATATCAAGCCATGATGCTCACTATGAACAACCATAGACAAATCAATAACAAATACGCAAGTGCATGACCACAACCATAGAAAAATGGATAGCACAATATACCACAAATAGAAAGACCACAACCAAGGCACACTCAACCATTCAACACCCCGAGAATCATCGCTCTCAAATTTGGCCACAAGGCCCCCAACATAATCGCATCAGGTAAAAGTAATCAACAAATCACAAACCATTATAGCATATAAGATTAACACATGGAACATATCAGAACACGAATAAGATCCACTCCAACTGATAACACATCCCTCCACAATAACTGTGTTGGGTAGACAAATCCGACCTGATGTAGAATATACATTCTCATTAGTCTTACCAATGACTTCCAAATCATTTCTTATCCTTCCAACATAGGTAGATAACCTCCGAAATTTGCACAATAATTGATCTATAACACATGCCTTTGAGAATCCTCTTCGTCTTGAAATCCCTAGAATACCATAATCTCCACATACCAACTACATTATTCAAATTACTGACATATTCATCATACACAATCGTTCCATAAGAAATACTTCCATAATTCCTTATTTCCACATAGATAAATCTGAACATCAATATTCAATCAATTGGGCCATTAGCATAATACATGTCAGGCATCTGCAAGTCAAAGCACAATGCGTCTTTTGGAGTGCGCACCCTTCTTAGGTGGTACCAGATAATGCTAGCATTCTTCTAAACATCATACACCATTCATGCTATCTAGAACTCGTGACCCCATACATGAGAAAAATCATAACACGCAACATTTTCCTTATGCCGCTTGTAGACATCCAGCCCAAGCCATCCTCGACACTATCAAGAACCATTCGAAACCCGTCCATACATAACTAAGCAATCGGAACTGAATTTTCCCAACTTAACCAAGTCACGCAAGCCCCCAAGTGTATTGTCACAAAACACTGGTAAAGCATCCCCACACCAAAGGAACCAATTACCTTTATTACTATGCGGACCCTACACTACCAAGCTGACAACTTTCTTTGAATACTCGTCAACTTGCCTTCAAGTTAATAATTCTCCTTGCTGGTACACTATGATCCTAAACCAAAGATCACTGCAAAAGATCCTAGCACAAACCACGTCATCAAAAAAGCCCATAAACCATTGTACTTATATGGCCCCGTAAAGGTTTACCTAAAACCCGGGGTTTCATGGTGCCGAGGTAGGCGTATGTGTTATTGATGGACGCGGTATGGACTTATTGGGTTGAACAGTACACTGGGGAGTTAAAGGAAAATGCTTTGCAAAAAAAGAGATTTTTGCGGCCCACTATGCGGCTACAGAATCACTCTGCGGGTCGCAAAATGGCCGCAGAGTAAGGCAGTCAACTGAGCAAACTTTTGGATGTCATTTCGCGGCCAATTATGCGACCGCAAAATGATTTCGTGGGCCGTACATCTATCGCAGAACCAGCATGGAGATTGTTTGGAGGGAAGTTTTGCGGCGCATTATACGACTGCAGAACGGGTCTGCAGGCCACAAAGTAGCTGCATACCAAGGTAGTGGTGCCCAGTTCCGGAGGGCCATTTCGAGGACCGCAGAGGCATTATGCGGTCACATATGTGACCACAGACTTATGTCGGGGCTCCTATTTTTATAATTTTTGAACTAGACCCCATTCTAATAAAACACCCTTGGGGATCATTTTAAAGGGGAAAAACATATATTTCTAGAGAGAGGGAGTGTCATAGAGTGAGAAAAAGGAGATCCTATGCTTCATCCACAAATTCTTACTCAAATCTTGGAAGATTCATAAGGAAAGCACACTAGGTCTTCATCCTAAAGGTAAGATTTTATACCCCAACCCTTAATGTTGAAATTTAACTAGAAATGGGCAATTAGTAAGATAATTCATGGGTATGGGAGTTGTTTATTTTGCATGCATATGTTATCAAGGGATATAGGGAGATTGTTGATCTAACAATGGCAAATCATGGGTTGTGGGAATATGGAATCCTCCATAAAAGGACCTTGAAACCTTAATATGCACCTAGTATTTGATAAAATGCTCGAATGAGCTACAACCATGATCATCTTCCTAATTTTGGTTCAATTTGTTAATTTCTAAAATAGTTCGAAGTTTCTAAGAATTGCAGAATATTTTAGAGTCTTAAAAAAGCTCAAGTGAGTTATGTTGGATAAACGCTTCTCTTAAAAGTCCCAAGTTGCTTATTGTGAACCGATTACCCGGATAAGATGGTGTCAAAAGACATCCATGATCAATATGTAATTCAATGCTCTTGTTATGTTATACTACTATTTGAGAATGTGTTCAAAGTATGGGTTGCATATCTAAATGCCTTGAATTCAAGTTGTGTTTCAAGTGAAAGGTAATGAAAATTGTGTAAGAAACCATAATGCGCCTAAGACTCATATTTGCTTATATATATGTTTAAATGTCTTGAATAGAAATGCCTTGTTGTTGGAATGTCCATGATGATGGTTGAAAGTACAAAGATGTGCATGAAATACGAAACATGAAATACGAAATACGTAATGCGCAATGTGAACTATGAAACATGGCCAACGTGCGTAGAGAAATAATACAATTGTGACCACTAGTGCAAGAAATATGAAACGGGATGATTGATAGAAAAGGATGATGTCTAACATGAGACGGCCTAGCCGATCGGGTCGTGATCGGATGCCATGATGCACACATGGTGGTGAGTATATTGGAAATTGTAATAAATATTATGAACAGTGGTATATCGGTACTAAAGGTCTCCCAACTTCAAATGTGGAAATTTACTTGAAAACTTATATCATCACTAATTTGAAACTTGGTAACTGCTTGAGGCTTTAACTCATATAATTATTATCCTTACTTGCATTACTGTTCGTTCTTATGAGAGGGTGTTTAGTCATATATACTAGTACTATTCGACAGTACTAACGTCACTTTTCTGGGGGCGCTGCATCTTTCATGGATGTTGATGTTTCCACGGCAGGCCGCACTGATCAGTGATAATGACACACTCTCTTTCCAGCTGACTTAAAGAGCCCCACTTCACTCGGGATCATGTATCCTTTGTTCATTATATCATTATGTATTGAGGTATAGCTAGAGCCTTATTGCCGACGCTATCATTGTGCTATTTGTACTTATTAGAGTCTCTGCAGATATAGTGTGGGTGTATATGTGTGCTAGGAAAGTCAAACAAATTATGTTGTGTTTTGATCACTTGTTCCACTTCAAACCATGAGAATGTGTGCATTTTAAGACTTATTAAATGAAGTAACTAATGGTAATGAATACGGTATTGTCTACATGATCTTCTTATTGGTTAATTTACAAAGATATGTGTTCTCTTTAAATCATGGGCGAGTTTTGGTAGAAAGTATTCAACAAGCTTGCTTGACCGAGTTCACTCGGTTAAGAACCGGTTGGGCTCCCCGAGTTTAGGGCATGTCAAACTTGGTATTAGAGCCTAAGGTTTTAAAGTGTCATAGGATGCCTCAGAGCCATGTCTAGTAGAGTCCTTCTTATTGGTGTATTGTCGACCACATCTATAATTAGGAGGCAACTTGGACATTTAGGAATAATACCCTTCTTCGATGTTCTTGATTGTGCGATAAAGATGATTGTACGATTGTTCCTCCTTTAACTCGTGCATTGCTCTAACTTTCAGTAAATGGCTCCTAAGAAGAAGGCAAAAACTGGCCAAGTAGCCGATATTACCCAGGAGTGGAAGTTGATTCTATCATTGATGATGCAGGTGAATACCCGATAGGTGAGGATATTTCCCTGATTACTACACCGCCTGGTTGTACTATTCCTGCTCAGGGTGCACCAGCTCCTACACATGATGAGGGTGCAATGAATCCGTCACTTGAAATTCTGATTCCACCTCTAGCCCCAGCTTCCGGTCCCGGTGTTTCTGATGAGGATCTTAGGAGAGCCATACTGATGTTGGCTCAGATAGTGGCTTCCCAGGCCTATATGTCGAATGTTGCCCCCACTTCTTCTAGTCTGCAAGGGAACTCTATTGGTTCTAGGGTTAACATGTTTCTTCAGTTAGATCTTCCAGTGATCATGGGTACTGATCCCGAGGAGCATCCCTAGGATTTCATCGATGAGATGCACAAGACCCTCAGGGTTATGCGTGCTACTAAGGCAGAGGGAGTGGAGTTGTCCTCCTACCACCTAAAGGGGGTGGCCTATTCTTGGTTTGAGATGTGAGAGGACTCCCGTGAGGAAGGGAGCCCTTCGGCGAGGTGGAGTCAGTTTACCGACGCTTTCATGGATCATTTGTTTCCTGCCGAGACTAAGGCAGCCCGTACTGCGGATTTTAAGAACCTAAAACAAGGTAGCAAGAGTGTGTGGGAGTACAATATGTAGTTTGCGTGCCTGTCCAAGTATGTTATTCACAAGTTGCCCACTATGGAGGATAGACTGCGTCGGTTTGTACAAGGCCTTAGCCCTTTGGTTCTCAAGCTACAGCGAACCGTAAGTTGAAGAACAGAAGTGAGCGAGAGGGTAGAAGTAAGGCCCGGTCCATGGGCAACTTTGGGAATTTATTTGGTGGTGGTAGTACAACATTCAAGGAAGGGTCATCAGCACCATCCCAGTCTTTTGCTCAGTCTTCAGCCAGTACACCTAGTGCTTGATAAAATGCTCAAATGAGCTAGAACATGATCATCTTCATAATTTTGGCTCAATTGCCTACTTTTCTAAAATAGATTGAAGTTGCTAAGATTTTTGGAACATTTAGAGTTAAGGAAGCTCAAGCAATGTATGTTGGCTAAACTATTCTCTTAAAATTTAACCCCAGAATATCCATGTAAGTTCTAAGTTGCTTATTGTGAATCGATTACCTGGATAAGCTTGTGTCAAAAGACATCCGTGATCAATATGTAATTCAAATGCTCTTGTTATGTTGTACTACTATTTGACAATATGTTCAAAGTAGGGCTTGCATATCTAAATGCGTTGACCTCAAGTTGTGTTTCAAAGGAAAGCTAACGAAATGTTGTGTAAGAAATCGTAATGTTCCTAAAACTCCTATTTGCTCAAATGTGTGCTTAGATGTCTTTAATAGAAATGCCTTGTTATTGGAAAGTCCATAATGATGTTTGAAAGTAAAAAGGTGTGCATGAAATACGAAACATGAAATTCGAATCACGTAATGCGAAATGTGAAATACGAAACAAGGCAAATATGCCAAGAGAAATAATACAATTGTGACCATTAGTGCCAATGAATTGAAGAGATGTGCAAGAAATATGAAACGAGATGATCGATAGAAAAAGGTGATGTTTCACATGAGACGGCCTACCCGATCGGTTCGTGATCGGGCGCCATGCCGCACACATGGCGTTGACTGTGTTAGAATTGTAATTGAAATTGTGATTTGGTTAATGTATCGCATGAGACGGCCTAGCCGATCGGGTCGTGATCGGAGGCCATACCGCACACATGACGATGACTGTGTTAGAATTGTAATTGAAATTGTGATTCAGTTATTGTCTCGCATAAGATGGCCTAGTCGATCGGGTCGTGATCAGACACCATACCGCACACATGGAGGTGATTATGTTAGAATTGCAATTGAAATTGTGATTTGGTTGATGTCTCGTAGGAGACGTCCTAGCCGATCGGGTCGTGAATGGATTCCATGCCGCACACATGGTAGTGACTATGTTAGAAATCGTAATCAAAATTGTAGTACCAAAGATTTCTCAACTTAAAATTTGGAAATTTATTTAAAACTTATCTTATCTCTAATTTGATATTTGGTAATTGTTTGAGGCTTTAATTGATATTATGACTGTTCTTACTTGGATTACTCCTCATTTCTTTGAGAGAGAGTGTTTAGTCATATATACTAGTCCTATTCAACATCACTAACATCCCTTTTGCCGGGGGTGCTATATCTTTATTGGATGCAGGTGGTTCCACAGCAGGCGACACTGATCAGCGATAGCACTACGCTTTTCCCAGCTGATTTGATGAGCCCCACTTCACTCGTGGTCATGTATCTTATGTTCATTTTATCACCATATTTTGAGGTATAGCCGAAGCCTTCTTGCCGACACTATCATTATACTCTTTTGTATCTAATAGAGGCTCTGTAGACATAGCGTGGGTGGTATGTTGGTATGTCGAAATTCAAATTGGTAATGTTGTAATTGTATCACACATTCCATATCAAATTATGAAAGAGTATGTATTTTGAAATTTATAAATGATCTAACTACTGATAACGAGTTTGAGTTGTTGTTTACTTGATCCTCCTTATCGCTTAATTAATGAATTGGACTTTACTGTATTCTTGAATAAGTTTGGGTAGAAGTTAATGTACAAGCTTGCTCGGTCAGGTTATCTCGGTTGAGCACAGGTCACGCACCGTGAGTTTGGGGCATGACACTTGCTTGCGTGGTTTCTCGGTCTTCTATGTATGAGCGCATTAGAGAACGTCACTATGATGACCCCTATTTGCTTGCCCTTAAGGACACAATGCAGCATGGCGATGCCAGGGAGGTTTCTACTATAGATGATGGGGTGTTGTGGATGTAGGGCAGGATATGTGTGCCCAATGTGGATGGGTTTCATAAGTCTATCCTTGAGGAGTCTCACACTTCGCGGTATTCCATTCATCCTGGTGTCACCAAGATGTATCTGGATTTGAGTCAGCACTATTGGTGGAGAATAATGAAGAAAGATATAGTAGAGTATGTGGCTCAGTGTTTGAGTTGTCAGCAGGTGAAGTACGAGCTTCAGAGGTTGGGCGATTTGTTTCAGAGATTTGAGATTCCAGAAGTGAAGTGGGATCGTATTACCATTGATTTCTTTGTTGGGCTCCCATGAACTTTGAAGAAATTTGACGCAATGTTGGTTATTGTGGATAGACTGACCAAGTGTTCACACTTCATTCCTATTGGGCCTATCTATTCTTCAGAGCAGCTGGCTTAGATCTATATCCGTGAGATTGTTCGTCTCCATGGTGTGCCGATGTACATTATCTCCAATCGAGGCACACTCTTCACATAGTATTTTTGGAGAGATGTGCAGCGTGAGTTAGGCACACAAGTTGAGTTGAGTAGAACATTTGAAACCCCAGACAGACAGTAAGTCTGAGCGTACCATTCTGATCTTGGAGGATATGCTTTGTGCCTGTGTTATGGATTTTGGGGGTTCATAGGATTAGTTTCTACTACTTGCACAGTTCGCCTACAGTAACAGCTACCTATCAAGTATTTAGATGGCTCCTTAGAAGGCCTTATTGTCACAACCCAAATCGGAGGGCTGCGAAGGGAACCACGTGCCTTACTCAACCGAGTACCAACGTAACGTATCTTTCTTATCACACCATTATGGGTAAATAGGATAGAAGGCCCGTCATGAGATAACCAGAATAAAATGTAAAGGAATATTCGACACAGGATGATCCAACATGATATAGAAACTTATACATGTGTCATAAGGGCCTATAAGGC
>AWOL01S0032841.1:0-45335 GCA_000715115.1 Nicotiana otophora
ACCCACCCACCCCCGGGAGTAATAGAAATTAAATGGGCTAGTAAAAAACATAAGAACAAATCAAACATGAATTAGGGACCGAAGGATTTGATTATAGTCGACATCGTAAGAATTTCAGAAATAGAATGGATAACGGAAGAATACCATTTAAAGGTCATTTAGGAAGATGCTTCCCTAAAGCAAGCACTGTGATCAGAGTTAAGATTAAGGGACTAAGTGTGCCAGTTACACTAGGTGTCACCCTTGTACGTAAGGAATTCAGTTATCCCTAGTACAAAAGGGTTATCGCAAGGCGAGTAAGTCCGTGGAGATGTGAAAAGACGCCGAAAATGAAGATCTAAAACATTTATAGGTAAATCCTCATAGAATTAAATGTTAGTACTCCCCTAAGGGGGGGAAGATGGTGTGATATGGTATTAAGTCAGAGTTAAGTAGTTCAGGTAACTATCGAATAGTAAAGCAAAAATATGGTAAAAAGGCGAAAGGAATGAGATTGTATTTATTCATATCTTACAGATATGTTACGACTCCAAAATATTATGAAAGCACGACATCGGTAAGAGGCGGTAAGGGTTCCTGCCGAGGATGTTATTGATAAATAAGTGTGAATGAACATTTGATACATAAGGATCCAGTGCGAGAGGTAAGTTAAGACAAAGGAAATAACCCAAGAGAGATTACATGGAAAATAGATATGAAAATGGACCAATTAGTAGTTAATTCAGGAAGAGTCTAGTTATGGATAGATAAGAGGTTATAGATAAATCAACAGATCATGCAAGATAAATGTAGTGAACCCCAACATAAGGAATTCAGCGAGATATGACATCGTAATCCTTGAAAACTATTTAGATAGGATTTGGGGTAGTTAAAGGTACCGTATAAGTATTACGGAAATAAAAGAGAGTGCCACTGGGGAGATAGCCAAGATTTTAGTTCATAAGCAACCCTACGAGCACAAGGGTGTGGAGGTAAGTAACTAAGGATAATTATAGGCGAGTTAGAACATCAAAACTTTCGTTGAGTATACGAGGTAATAAGCTCTCAACTTTACAAGAGTCAGATGGTCTCCCCTAAGTACTACAAAGAAAGACTAGTTGAGGAAATAAGGAAGCAATATTCAACCTAAGCATAGTAACTTGAAGAAGAAATGATCACGTGACAACCGTCTCACTATAACATTGTATGCACTCCATAAGAAAGTGGCACCTATCGTGTCTAATGAACGGGAAGTACAAAGAAAAACAAATCAAAAGTGATATTTGAAATCATATGAGTTACAGGAAATTCCAGTGTTCGTAGGCACTAAGATAAGCTAAATATTCTTGCAGCAAGTGGCAGAACGACCAGGAAAAGTAATTTCTTATGTTTAAAGACAATTGAGAAGGTACGAAAGGAAATCTATGGTGCTAGAAAGTTAAAGGAAGATTGTGAGCAGTATAAATGGATAAGTGTAGGCCACAAGCTAAAGTATGGTAGAGAGACAAGGTTTTAGGTAGATAGGAGTAAGGATAAGAAAAGGTGGTTGAGCAGGTGACAAGAATAGGTAAGGCCTCGGGATTAAGCCTTTCAAAACAAGAGAGCTGATGGTTTCTATAAGTTATACAAAGCTCATTATAGACTGAATGAACTTGGAGGAGTCTAAGACTGGGAACATTTAGAAGAGATGGAATGCTTCCCTGGTAGTAGAACAAGGGTATAATTATGATAGATAAGAGGCTAACATTTAGGCCTTTGATTGAGTAAAGATTTAAAGAAAAGGGATTTCATGAATTTTACGGGATTAGAATACCCCCAATAAGATGAATCACGTTGGGATGCCATGAAATATGGTTATTATAGTATCGTCCTTAGGTGGATCGGGAAAATCACTTCAGATGTTCTGCGATGGGATGTCAGCCCTACTGATAATGTATTATGTAAGAGGTTTCAAGTTATCAGTGGTAGATTATAGATCAATATTAAGGTGAATCAATAATATATGGATAAAAGTTCCAAAGTATGAGAGGAGATTAGGATGTCATTCTTTATATGAACAGTAATAAGTAAGCATTAAAGGACTTAGATTTATACATATAGGATAAGTTGTGAGAGAGTAAACTAGAGTTGGGTAGTAGACCTCGGTAATAATAAACCAAAGTAAGAGTTATGGTACAGTATGACCCACCTAGAGGTAGTAAAGCCATAATCATAGATAACCGAGGCTATGAAATAAGATATAGCAATAGTCATAAGTTTGACAAAGTACCAAGCGAAGAACTTCAGTACACTTATAGATGCCCAGAGGGACAGCTTGTCATAATTCTCTATATGTTCACAAAGTGAGGCCTAGAGATTGGCTAAGAGCTAGAGGTAAAAGAGAGAAGAGTCGTATAAGTGCACATACAAGGACATATTCGTACATGCTTCGTGATAGAAGGTAGCAACACTTACGAAATTGGAAGAATTTCGACCACAAGTCGCGGTGCGAGAAAGAGGCCTAAAGGGGGGAATGCCCTAGCCTTTCCATTTATTCATAGAATAGTTGCCTAGATGGAAAATACAATATTAAAATATTCATAACAGCTATAGGTTATGAGACTGATAGCATATCAGTCAACATTCGAGGACGAATGTTCCAAAGGGGGGAACGATGTTACACCCCATATTTTCATACGTAAGAGTACGTCGCAAGTCAATTGATGTAAGCTCAGAAATGAGATCATCTATGAAAGTACATAAAGTACATTAATCATGTTATCTTGGAGGTTACGAATATTGAAGATCAAGAATAACAGGAACCAAGTGGGTTGGAAGGCTTAGAAGCTAAACGAATTGAAGGAAATAAGTTTCATCGAAAGTCGACAAGTTAGGAATGTTATAACATATACTTTTGGGGTGAGACTAGGGTTATTAACATGATAAGGAGGTTATATTATGAGTTACTTTAGTCGTATGATACTTGTGAGCTATGGTTTGAAGTCAAGCGAGTTGTGGAACAAAAGTTGGCAAAGGTCATCACAAGTTACATTTATAATGTGCTGAAAATTAGGTCAAATGTAGCTGAGCTTTTCTCCAAATATACTTGGAATTACGGTATTATCCACCTACAAAATTGAAGATCTATGAGTTTAGTTTCCAAATCATTAAACCTTTTATTTATACAACATCATATTATAGAGATATTTGAATTTTTGCGAGACCGCGCAAGCAGCTCCCAATGTGACCCACTTAGGCGGTGGACGACCCTTGAACATTGTAAAGTGGTGGGAAGGCTCATTTTTTGTCATTTTAGACCAAGGACAGTTCCCAAACTCTATAAACACCTATATAACAGTTCTCTAAGGTTCCAAGTCGAATCCAAGGTGGTTTTACCTAAACCTAACCTCAAAGGTTAGTCTTAGTGAAGAAGATAGTTTATATGGGGTTTGATGTCATTACGGGTACTTGTAAGCTAAGGGAAGCTTTGGTTCAAGTTGTTTATGATTATTTAAGGTATTTATAACACCCTATTACTTGGTCTTAAGCTTATCTATGTGTTGGTTAAGTTATTTGGATGAAGGATTACAAGATAGAACTTGAAGTTGTATAAGAAGTTGTTGTCTCTTATTGAACTATTTTGGAGTTGTGTATATGACTTCATGTCTGAAAATCATGGGTAATAGCTTGGTTATAATTTTTTTATTGTTTTTGTGCTTGTCAATATGTTGAGTATGTTGATTATGTTGTAATTCGGAGAAGAAGCGACCACACAATACCTAGAAGTTGTTCATGTGTTTGTTGTTGGATTGTTGGATTGTTGGGTTGTTGGGTTGTTTGAAGGTGAATTAGGAGATGAATATGAGGTTTGAAGTCCTCCAATTGTACTTAATATCATGTTGTATATGTTTTCAAGTTAATGAATGAATGACTTTGGGTTTAAAGGATTCAAAAGGGATTCAATCCGAGCTTATCACTCGTCATGTTAAATAGTAGTTTCGTTAATGATATTTACGCACTTGTTGTTGTGTAGATTGATTTGTGTTGTTGGGTTGTTGGGTGTGTTATGTTGTTGAAAGTATATAGTTAAAGGTTGTATGAGTTCTTGTTATTTTTATGGACTTGGGGAAAGCAAGGAAAGGGGAGATGCTGCCCGTTTTAATATAAAATACACTTGTTGTTCGTTGTACGATAGTTGCATCTTTCGTAGCTTAACGATAAAATTATTATTATTATTGTAGATTAAATTCAATAAGATGGTTTCAACATATTTATTGGACAGATTGTGACAAGGTATGTTAAGGCTAAACATTTCCTTCATTTTGGAATGATCCTGTAACTATATATGTTTGATAACGAGACATAAAGAGAAGTTCGTATTTTTGAATTTATGTACATTATCCTAGTCCCACAAGTTATAGTATTCTCCCTTATCGGGACTTTATATTTAGTTAAGTATTGTCTTCTTCCAGTCAAGAGAGCATAGGGTTTATATATATATACAGTATTATAGTATTTTTACCACCATTGAGAGATAATATGTGGGCAGGCCCCTATTGGGCAACCTCTGATCAGATGGTAAGTTATATACCGAGCCTATTGTGGTCGAGGGCCTATTAGCAAGCCCATAATGGCCAAGATACCGAGCCTAGTATGGTCGAGCACCTACGAGCAAGCCTACTACGGAAGAGCAGCTACACGTTCTGAGCTTTATAAGGCCGGACAACTATTTTACTTACTATATTGAGAGAGTTGGGTCAATATCAGCAGGTAAGAATATCTTCAAATCATCTTTGACTCCCAGTTACTTTCAGTTATTATATTATCAGTTCAGTTTCAGCTTTCAGCTATTCTAATGCCTTACATACTCAGTACATTATTTTGTACTAACGTTCTTTTTTCCAGGGATGCGGAATTTCATGCATGCAGGTCCTGATAGATAATCTAATAGACTTCCCAGTAGACAGAGACAAACATCAGCTTGGTTGGTAAGCTCCACCCCTTGGAGTTACCAAGTCTAGACCTTGGAGTCCATTTTATATATATAGGTTTGACTGGTAGGTCGAGGCCATGTCCCAATCATGATACAGTTCAGTTACCTCTAGAGGCTTGTAGACGAGTCATGTATATTTTGCATATGTGTATTGTAGCCTTGTCAGCCCTGTGTACATGTTTAATTTGGTATTGTCAGCTTGCAGGTAGGCCTCATCGGCCTAAGTTAAGGGTTACCCCTGTAGAGTTCACAGTTACAGAGTGGTACGCTCGAGCCGAGTATGGCACCGGGTGCCAGCCATGCCTCCCCAGGTTTGGGGCATGACAATCTTGGTACCTCAAATCGTGCTGATCATTAGAGACTGGTGGCTGAGCTGTTAGAGATTTCAAGGTATACCTGTTGTTCCGCTCACTGACCTTGGAGTCACCCTCTTTTATTTCTTTTCTATTGTTTACGTTCTTCCAAATAATAATGTACATTTGAGACTTATTATATAGTCCTTGCAGAGCTTATGACTCAATATTACCGGGTTTTGGGATTTGTGACTATTGTATTACCGTTTGGCTATGCTATGGCATTCTGCAACTTATATTTAATATTTAAGTTGTTATATTCTATTTGATTTCATCTTGTGATAGGCTTACCTAGTCTTAGGAACTAGGTGTCATCATGACCCTTATGGTGGGATTTTGGGCCGTGACAAGTTAGTATTAGATCTCTAGGTTCTTAGGTTCTACGAGTCATAAGCAAGTTTAGTAGAGTCATGCAGATCAGTACAGAGACATATATACTTGACATTGAGAGGCTATAGAACTATTAGGAAATTTTACATCTTTCATTCCTTATTGTGCAGATATATGGATTTTGGAGTTTGAGCCGTAGTCTTTCTAATCTCTCATAGATGGTAAGGACACGGGCTTCAGTTACTGATGATGCTACCCCCGGTGTCGTTGTTGCTAGAGGTCCGGGCAGAGATCGAGGTAGTGACGGAGCACGTGCTAATGCGAGGGGTCGTGCTAAGCCAGTGACTGAGGAGCCACCAATAGATCAGCTTGGGGAGCAGTCACCCGAGGCACTTGTTGCTACCCTTGGGCTTCAAGAGACTTTAGCATAATTTCTAAGGATGTTTGGTACCTTGGCTCAGGCAGGGTTAATTCAAGTTGCACTAGCTACTTCTCAGGCTGGGGGAGGAGCTTAGACTCTCATCGCTCGTACTCCAGAGCAGCAGGCTCATATTGATCAGGTTGTGGGTTTTATATCGATGCAGCTCGTGATTGCGGTTCAACCCGAGGTTAGACCAGTTGTGGCAGATACAGAGCAAAAGAGGTTAGAGAGGTTCTAGAAGTATCATCCTCCTTATTTTAGTGGCAGAGCTTCTGTGGATGCACAAGGGTTTCTATACCAATGTCACCATATCCTGCGTGTTATGGGCATAGTGGAGTTGAGTGGGATTGACCTTACTACTTTCCAGCTGACGGGGACGGCATATAGATGGTGGAAGACTTATGAGGCGAGTAGGCCAGCTGGCGTAGTGCCTCTTACTTGGCCCTAGGTCACTGATCTCTTCTTGAGGGTGCTCATTCCACAGACCTTTAAGGATACGTTATGCACCGAGTTCGAGCAGTTGCGCCAGGAGAGTATGACTGTGTCCGAGTATGCTATAAAGTTTATTGAGTTAGCTCGCCATGAACCTACTTTGGTTTCCACTATTAGAGTGAGAGTCTACAGATTTATTGAGGGACTCGATTGTAACCTCATATTTGGGATGGCACGAAAGCTGGAGAATGAGACTCCATTCCACCAGGTTATGGAGATTGCTAGGAGGTTGGAGTGCATCCGTGTGTAGGAGAGTGGAGATAGGGAGGCCAAGAGGGCTCAAGGATTTGGAGGATTTAGTGGTTCCCATTCTTCAGCTACAACTCGTCATGGCAGAGGTTTTATTAGTCGACTAGCTCAATCTGCACTTCCGATTACTCGTAGTGCTCCTGCTAGCTAGTGAACTAAGGGTACTCATATTGGATATCCATTATCCAATGCACCTCATGCACGGGATTCCTATAATGGTTATTCTAACCGTTTGGGGCAAACTCAATACCAGCAGCCACAATCGTAGAGGGGTTGTTTCGAGTGTATTGATACTAGGCATATGGTGAGGGAATGTCCCGGACTTTGGAGGGGTGGACCTACGCAGGGTACTCAGGCTATGGTTACTGCTTTAGTTGCTACTCCACCTGTACAACCAGAGGGGGAGGCCAGGCCCGATGTTATGCTTTCCCTAGTAGGACTGAGGTTGTTGCATCAGATGCCATCCTCACAGGTATTGTTCCAGTCTGTCATAGGGATGCAACTATTTTGTTTGACCCGAGTTCTATTTATTCGTATATGTCATCCTATTTTGCTTCATATTTGGATATGTCTTTTGATTCTTTAAGTATTCTTATTTATGTGTCTACACCCGTTAGGGATTCTATTGTGGTAGATCGTGTCTATCATTCTTGTTCGATCACTATAAGGGGCTATGAGACTATGATTGACTTTCTGGTACTTAATATAATTGGGATTTTGATGTGATTTTGGGCATGGATTGGTTGTCACCATATCACGTTATTCTGTATTGTCATGCCAAGACCGTGACGTTGGCTATGCCGGGATTGCCGAGGTTGGAGTGGAGAGGTTCATCAGGTTATGTTCCTAGCTGGGTGGTATCTTTTCTGAAGGCACAACGGATGGATGAGAAGGAGTGCTTAGCATATTTAGCCTTTGTGAGGGATGTTAGTGCTGATACTCCTACCATTGAGTTAGTTCTGGCAGTGAGGGAGTTTCCAGATGTGTTCCTAATAGACCTACCGAGCATGCCACCTGACAAGGATATTGATTTTGTGTTGGGCATGTAACCCATCTCTATTCCACCATTTTGCATGGCACCAGTAAAGTTGAAGAAGTTGAAGGAGCAGTTACAAGAGTTGCTTGATAAGGGTTTCATCAGGCCTAGTGTATCATCTTGGGGTGCACCGGTACTATTTGTGAAGAAGAAAGATGGTTCTATGAGGATGTGCATTGACTACAGGTAGTTAAACAAGATTACTATCAAGAACAAGTATCGACTCTCGCGTATTGATGATTTATTTGATCATCTTCAGGGTGCTAGGTTATTCTCAAAGATTGACTTGAGATTGGGGTACCATCAGTTGAATATCAGGGCTTCAGATATTCCAAAGATGGATTTTAGGACCCATTATAGCCACTAGAGTTCTTGGTGATGTCTTTTGGGCTGACAACTGCCCCAACAACTTTTACGCACTTAATGAATGATACGTGCGGATTTTAACCACTTATTAGTACCTTCTTGCTTTAGTTTGTAGTCCGAATGTAGTGATTTTTGTTTCCGAATCTAATGAAAATATGTGAATTGCAGGCATGCTGGAGGATATGAGCTCAATAAAGAATCTAACTCAGAAAGGAGGTGTCCCGGCTCAAATAGCCAAATATGAGAAGTGCAAAGAATTGTGCGGTCCGCAGAACTTATTACACGGCCGCAGATGCAGCCCGTAGAAAGAATAGTGTGGCCGCAGACTAACCATTGAAGCTTCAGAAGCTCTTAGCAGCAGCACAATCCACACATGAAATTGTGCGGCCGCAGAAGCTGCTCGCACTGACAAGCTTGAAAAGACCAGAGAAGATGCAAAACACCAATTTTGAAGCCTCCTTGAAGCACTGTCCACAGCCAAATTGTGTGGCCTCAGAAGCTAAAGTGCGACCGGAGAAGTTATTGCACGGTCGTAGAATCCCGGAGAGTATCAGATGAAAGTGCGGACAACAACTGAATTATGTGGCCACAGAACCTCCCGAAGGCATTTTTGTCAGCGAATTTTAAAGCAATATAAATATATGAGAAACACTTTTTTAGGGTAACTTTTGTACTGTAGCAGTAGGTAGCGGTTAGATTTAGCTATTTTGGGAAATTTGGGACTACAATTAGAGAAGACCCATTACTTTTACACTTTAATTTTCATTTTATGTCTTCAGTTATTTCTTCTTTTCTATTTTCTATGAGTATGAGTAGCTAGATTGTATCTAGGGTTGTGACCCAACCCTAGTGTGTACAACTTATGGGTGTTTAATAATAATGCTTGTTATTGATTGAGTGTATGTTATTTAGCCTTGTTTATACTTGATATCTAGAATTGATGGTTGTAAACTGATGGTAGGCTATAATCTAGTGTTTTAGTCACTTATTGCACTCCAATTTACTACACTTTTATCATGTTTGAGATTTAATCGCTAGTGTTTTGTACTTATTGTGTGTTTTATTCCTTGTAAGAGTGATTCCGAGCTATGTAGATGTTATGGAATAAATTTGAGTGATTTGGATCTTTGAAGTCTGAGTAAAAGCCCAAGGGATTAAGCTGGGATCGTGTTCGGGGGCCAAGGACCAAGTACGGACTTCAAAACGCAAGAAAAATTCATACTCTAAGAAAACCTCACTAGTATGGCATGTGGGGCGGTGCGTGGCGCGCCACTCTTGTGCATTTCTCTGCTGCCTGTCAGAATCAACTCTCTGGAACTCCCCACTAATTCCCCGCATGGCGCGTCTCCCCAGTGTTCAATTTTTACAGAGTGACAATCCTATTTCGGCTAGGAGAAGGTAATTTCGTCTGGGGCCGACCCTACTAGGTATAAATACATGAAAAAATGTTATTGTCTGGACTTTTAACACATATTAGACCTAAGGAGGCTAAGGAGGAGTGGGAGAAGCAAAAGCACAAGGAGTTCATCATTCAATCCTCACTCAAGACCCGGGTTTGGATCGTTTTATGTTTTCCTTTACTTTAAACATATTTGTGATGAATTACTCCATATCTATGGAGTAATTCTCTCCATATCTATGGAGTAATTCTCTTTAGGGTTTGATGGATTTGGTGTATTGATGATTGTTTATGGATTATGACTCTAGTTTTATATATTGAAGCATTTTTGGATGATATAATTGTTGCATCTATATTCACTAGTTCATGTAATCAAGAGAGGCATAACTTGTGATATCTTTGCATTATCTTGTTGGTTGAGTTCATTAATTCTTCTTAGTAATCGAAAGAGGCTAGTTGAATCATTAATTAAACCTAGTTAGGAGGCTAATCGAGAGAGGTTCTCCTAAAGACCAATCCACTACGCATTCTTGCTTAAATCGGTTCATCTTGTGAGGTTAAAACTTAATCGATAGAGGAGTTTTTGCTGAACGTTTGAACTAATAATTGAGTGAATTCAAGAGACTCACTTAAACATTAGAAGTGAATTATCTAGAGTTAGATCTCGAACAATTATCTTCTACCTATCCTATCAAAACCCTATCTTCTCCCATTGATAACCTTTTTTGCTTATTTCTTGTTTCGATAATCATTAGTCAATAGCTTTAGATTCTTAGTTAATTTTAGTTATAATCATATAAATCTCAATTGTTGATTCTTATGGATATAAATCAAGCTAGAAACTATGAAAATACTATTTAACTTCAATCCTTGTGGATACGATATTATATTATACTATCTTTGACTAGCGAGCATAATTAAAGGGGTGTTTTGCGCTCGTCACAAACATTAATTCTTGCATTTGACTTAGTTCTTACTTGAGAAAGAGGAACCTAGTCTAGAAAAACTTGGCTAACAGGAAATTGAACTAGTTAAAGTTTTGATTGGTTTGATAAATGATTTGAACTAGAGATAGGGATAATCCCACTTGGATTCATATCAATTTTTAAGATTGCTACTCATTTGGTCTTGAGAAAGCCAATTTGGGCATAATCACTCGAGAGAGAGAGAGAGAGAGAGAGAGAGAGAGAGAGAGAGAGAGAGAGAGAGATTGTGTGGGTACTTGAGAATTGAGAGTCATAATACACCCCGATCTACCAAACAAGCATAGATTTACTCTACCCATTAGGTTTATACCTAGGTAAAGGTTACATCCCTAGGATTTTCCCTTATTTGATAAAAACACTAAAAGTATTTCGTTCTCTATTCGCTTACTAGTTAGTTCAATCTCTTAGAAGTCAATTTAGATAACAATATCCCATACTTGTTTGGAAGTTAAATTTGGCTAATTCAAGTTCTTTTCTTAAGTGTTTACTTTAGCACCAACTTAAACTCCATGTGGATTCGACCCTGACTCGTGTTGGGATTTATAATTGTCGCGACCACTTCATGCTCTATAATTGGGTGTCAATTGAACGTGATCAATGAACAACGTATTTCATCCTTATATAGATTCCTTCATCATAGTTTTCATTGATGATATATTGGTGTATTCTCGCAGTCAGGAGGATCTTGAGCGGCACTTGAGGATTGTGCTCTAGACTTTGAGGGAGAAGAAGCATGTTAAATTCACCAAGTGTGAGTTTTAGTTAGGCTCGGTGGAATTCTTGGTCCACGTGGTGTCTAGTGATGGGACTAAGGTGGATCCGAAGAAGATTGAGGTAGTTCAGAGTTGGACCAGACCGTCTACTCTACGGAGATCTGGAGTTTCCTTGGATTGACTGGGTATTATTGCCATTTTGTGGAGGGGTTTCATCTATAGCAGCCCAATTGACTAGATTGGCTTGGACGGGTGCCCCATTCAGGTAGTCTTACGAGTGTGTAGAGAGCTTTCAAAAGCTCAAGACTGCCTTGACTACAGCTCTAATTCTAGTTTTGCTTTCAGCATTGGGTTAATATACAATCTACTATGATGCTTCACATATTGGTATTGGATGTGTGTTGATGGAGGAGGGTAGAGTGATTGTGTCACAACCCAAAATCCCACCATTAGGGTCATGATGGAACCTAAGACTAGGTAAGCATATCACATGACGAGATCAAACGGAATATAACAACTTAAGTATTAAGTAAAAACTTAGAAACGCCAAAACGTAGCCAAAACAAGAATACAACAGTCAAAATCCTAAAACCTGGTAATACTGAGTCATAAGCTCTACAAGGAATGCATAATAAGTCTCAAATGTACATCACCGTTTGGAAGACATAAATAGTAGAAAAGAAGTAGAATGGTGACTTCGAGGCCTGTGAGCGGAATAGCAGGTATACCTTAAAGTCTCAAACAGCTGGCACCACTCCCTATTGACCAGTACGATCTGAGGTACATGGACCTGCACAAAGAATGTGCAAAACCGTAGTATGAGTAAACCACAATCGGTACCCAATAAGTATCGATACTAACCTCGGTGAAGTAGTGATGAGGTTCAAGTCATGATACTTACTAGTCAGAATAACCTGGGCAAGATATCAAAGACTGGCAACAGGAAGAATAACATAAGGCAATAATTGTAATCTCATTAGGACAAGTGATAACAATTTAATACAAGTAAAGGCTCAATTTCAACAACAAATCATTAATTAGAATCGCACACATAAGGAACCTCGTAACCACGTTATCAATCACCCTCGCACGGCAAAGACCTCGTGCCACAACATATGATCTGATTATATGTCAATTATCGATAACACGTTCAAGAGAACTTTTCAAGAATCAAATATAGTAATGCATGATAATAACTTTCTTTTAACTTCAATCCATTACACTACCAATAACTCAACTGAGTATGAGATAACAACTCCATGTAGGTAAATCCATATTGGCAACCAAATCATCAAGTAATTACATAGGCATAGATTGGAATGTTAGAAATCACACAACAAATCATGTAAAAATGCATGACACGCATAAAGAAATCATAAGCACAAACAAGAATACCCTTTTTGCACCACCTCACAAACATCAACAATAAAATGCCCCCAGTCTATCACATATCATCCCACAATGCCACCCTTATCTCACCGCATGCGCAACAGTAAAGTAAATACCTGCCTTGTCTGGCCACACGCGTATTAACAAATTATCCCACCTTGTCTCGCCATATATGCAATATCAATAATAACAATAGCACTTCAGAAACCTCGTGCCAACACCCGAATAATCCGTCCAACAAGTCTGCATGTGTCATAATCATAACAACACAACATGTTAACAATTGTCATCAAGACAAACTCACAAGCTACCAATGCAATGCACAAGGACAAATCAATAAGGGAATGCGGATGGGTGTTCAACATATAAGCATGAATTCAACTAACTCAAATTAGCAAAAATCTCACAAAACCTTTAGGGAATACAATCCTAAACATGATCTCTAACATGGAACATAAACTCAAGTACTCATCCAAAGTGAATACATGTAGTGCAGAGACCTCTCAATCAAAACAAGGCAATAAGAGCAACCTCGGGTTAAATCCAGTTGCAAATAACACATATGATCATGTACACACTCGTCACCTCGTGTACACGTCATTTCACACATATCACAAATAAGCAATTAAGCCAAATCCTAAGGGTCATTCCCCCACACAAGGTTAGGCAAGATACTTACATCGATTAGCCCCAAATCAATACTCTAAAAATGCTTTTCCTTTAAAATTCACCTCTACACAGCTCAAATCTAGCAAAAATGACTTATTAATATCAAACAATGCAAAATAAATTAATTTTGGTTAATAAAGTTAAGATCTTACACAATGCCCAAAAAGTCTACAAAAGTCAATTGTGGGCTCGCCCGGTCAAAACCCAAGTCGAGGGATAGATCTTGACTACCCATAACCAAACGAGTCCATATATAAGTTTCTTTTTCAAATCCGAGTCCAATTCGACTCTCAAATCTCAAATTTTATTTTTCAAAACATAATTAAAAATCTCCAAAATTTCTCTTCAAATCTCATGGATTAGATGTTAAAATTCATAAATAATCATGTTATAATATAAAACTGGAGTCAAAATCACTTACCCAATAGTTTATTGCAAAAATCTCCTTCAAAAATCGCCTCCCACTGAGTCCAGGGCTAAAAATGTGATAAAATGAGACTAAGTCCCAAAATCCCAAATATATGCCAAGTTGCAGATGTCGCATTTGCTACCTTGGGTTCGCAAATGCACTTGTCGCAAATGCGACCCTTGACTCGCAAATGTCAACACTGATCCACCCAAGCAAAGTCACAAATATGACTACCACATCGCAAATATGATGTCTGCCCTCATCGCAAATGCGATCCCCGTACCCAGGTCCCTTCTTCGCAAATGCGACACTGGATCCGCAATTGCGAAGCTAGTCCACATAATCAACCCTCGCAAATATGATACCTACCTCACAATGTGAGGTCCGCAAATGCAAATAGGATCTCGCATTTGTGAGTCCGGCAGCACCAGCAAAGAAACCAACAATCTGAACATCAACCCACATGGTCTGAAACGCATCTGAAACTCTCCTGAAAATATCCACACAAGTCTAGAAGCATCATTCAAACTTTCTTGTGAGATCAAAATACAAAAATAACATCTGGAACCACGAATCGAACACCAAAACACATGAAATTCACAATGAAACTCAAGAATCGCTAAAATCACAACCAAGCGTATGATTCCTACCAAACCAACTCGAAATGACACCAACTTTGCACATAAGTTCCAAATGATAAAACGAACCTATTCTAATTTTCGAAACCAAAATTCAAACCCGATAGCCATAAAGTCAACCCATGGTCAAACTTAGAAAAATTCTAAACCTTCAAATTGCCAACTTTAGGCGAAGAGAGCCAAATCATCCTAGGAACCTCCGAATTCAATTTTGAGCATACGCCTAAGTCCAAAATAAACATACGAACCTATTGGGACTATCAAAATACTGTTCTGGGGTCATTGTCACAAAAGTCAAACCTCGGTCAATACTTTTTACCTAAGCTTCCAAACTAAGAACAAAGTATTCCAAATCAATCCAAAAATCTCCCCAGAGCCAAACCAACCATCTACGCAAGTCACATAACCACAATTACACACATGGAAAGTTTTAAAAGGGAAAATAGAGCTCAAATACATGAAATGACCGGTCAAGTCATTACAGATTGCTTATGCTTCGAATTAATTGAAGCTCCATGAGAAGAACTACTCAATGCATGATTTGGAGTTAGTTGCCATTTGTTGAAGCGCTCAAGATTTTAAGTCCGCCATAGTTCAAGCACTTAAGCTTTTAAGGCATTATCTTTATGATGTGTCTTGTAAGGTGTTCACGGATCACAAGAGTCTCCAAGACTTATTCAAGCAAAAGGATCTGAACTTTAGGCAATAGAGGTGGCTAGATCTACTAACGAACTATGATATCACCATTATTTATCATCTGTGGAAGGCCAATGTGGTGGCCGATGCTTTGCGTAAGAAGGTTGAGAGCATGGGGAGACTTGTTTATATCCTAGTTGGAGGGAGACCGCTAACATTGGATGTTAAGGCTTTGGCCAATAGTTTCGTGAGGTTGGATATTTTGGAGCCTAGTAGTTTTCTTGCTTGTGTTGTATCACGTTCGTCTTTGTTTGAGCGCATCAAGGCGTACCAATATGATGATCCCCACTTACTTGTCCTTAAGGACATAGTGCAACACGGTAATGCCAAGGAGGTGACTATTGGAGATGATGAGGTGTTGAGGCTTTAGGGCTGGATTTGTGTGCCTAATATGGATAGTTTTCAAGATTTGATACTGGAGGAGCCCATAGTTAGCGGTATTCCATTCATCCGGGTGCCGTGAAGATGTACCATGATTTGAGGCAGCACTATTGGTGGTAGAGGATGAAGAAGGATATAATGGAGTATGTTGCTCGGTGTTTAAACTCTCAGCGGGTGAAGTACGAGCATCAGAGACCAGGTGATTTGCTTCAAAGGCTAGATATTCTGTAGTGGAAGTGGGAGCATATCATTATGGATTTTATAGTTGGGATTTCACGGAACTTAAGGAGATTCGATGCAGTGTGGGTTTGTGAACAGACTGACCAAGTCTGTACACTTCATTCCAGTCATGACTACCTACTCTTCAGAGCAGCTGGCTCGAATTTATCTTCGAGAGATTATTCGGCTTCATGGCGTGCCCGTGTCTATTATCTTGAATCAAGGCACTCAGTTCACGTCACATTTTTGGAGATTAGTACAGCATGAGTTGGCCACACAGGTCGAGCTAAGTATGTTATTTAATCTTCAGATAGACGGGCAGTCTGAGTGCACTATTCAGATATTGGAGGACATGTTACGAGACTGTGTCATTAATTTTGAGGGTTAGTGGGATCAATTTCTTGCGTTAACAGGGTTTTCCTATAACAATAGCTATCAGTTACGAGGCCTTATATGGGAGGCGATGTCGTTCTCTGATTAGTTGATTTGAGCTTGGGGAGGCTAGGTTATTGGATACTGATTTGGTTCGGGATGCCTTGGAAAAGGTAAAATTAAATTAGGATCGGCTTAGTACAGTGCAGTCCAGGCAGAAGAGTTATGTTGATAGGAGGGCTCGTGATATGGCATTCATGATGGGTGAGAGGATTCTACTCAGATGTTTGCCCATGAAAGGTGTGATGAGGTTCGGGAAGAGGGACAAGTTGAGCCCTTGGTATATTATCCCTTTTGAGATACTTGACAGAGTGGGTGAGGTGGCCAATAGACTTCCATTGCTATCCAACTTATCGAGAGTTCACCTGGTGTTCTATGTTTCCATGATTTGGAATAACTATGGAGATTTGTCTCATGTGTTAGACTTCAGCTCGGTGCAATTGGAGATTTGACTTATGTTGAGGATCTCGTGTTTATTTTGGACAGGCAGGTCCAGAAATTAAGGTCGAAGAACATTGCATAGGTGAAGGTCCGATAGAGAGGTCAATCGGTCGAGGAAGCGACTTGGAAGACCGAGCATGATATGTGGAGCTAATATCCTAATGTTTATGGAGCTTTAGGTATGTCTCTATACTCGTTCGAGGACTAACGTTTATTTAAGAGTGGAGAATGTAATGACCCGACCGGACGTTATGTGTATTTGAGCTCAATTTTCCGTTTTGAAGTTTCCTGGGTATGTATTTGTGGTCTTACGGGGATGGTTGGTTGGGTTTCAGGGAGGTTTTGGATTGATTTGGAATATTTGGCTCTTTGGAAGCTTAAGTGGGAAATGTTGACCGAAGTTTGAATTTTGTGAAAACGACATCATAATGGTATTTTGATGGTCCAAATAGGTTTGTATGGTATTTTAGACTTAGACATATGCCCGGAATTGAATCCGGAGATTCCTAGGTTTATTTGGCTCTTTTCACCGGATGTTAGCAATTTGAAGGTTTAGAATTTTCTAAGTTTGACCATGGTTGATTTTATGGTTATCGGGTTCAACATTTGGTTACAAAAATTGGAATAGTTATGTTTTTTTAATTTAAAACTTGTGCGTAAAGTTTGGTGTCATTCTGAGTTGGTTTGATAGGAATCGGATGTTGAGTTGTGATTTTAGCGATTCTTGAGTTTCATTATGCTTTCTATGCATTTTTGTGTTCGATTCATGGTTATGAATGTTGTTTTATTGTTTTTATCTCGCGAGTGAGTTCATATGATATTTCTAGACTTATGTGGATGTTTGGTGTGTATCCCGGGACTCGGGTGAGTTTCAGACGTGTTTCAGAATGTTTTGGACTTGGTTCATAGTTGTTGGTGTACCGGTGCTGCAATTATCACAAATACGAGCACCAGTTCGCATTTGCGAATACCGCATTTGAGAAGAAGCTATCGCAGTTGTGAAGGGGGGAAGTGGATGGCAGGCTTCGTATTTGCAAAGCCAGCTTCGCAAATACGAATGGGACTGGGATGGGGACATGTTGCTTTTGCGACATGGTCTGGCAAGGTAAGACTTCGCAATTGCGAAGTTTAAGATTGCTTTTGGGATATTACCTAGGCTCAGTTGCCATCGCATTGGCAATCAATTGGTCACATTTGTGTGGGATCGCATCTGCGAACCCCTGGTCGCATTTGTGACTTCTGCAGCTAAACATAAAAATAGGATTTCAGGACTTAGTCTCATTTTATCATATTTTGAGCCCCTAGACTCGGTGGGAGGCAATCTTTGGAGAGACCTTTCACACAAAGCTATTGTATAAGTGATTTTGACTCAATTTTGATAATATAACATGATTATTTATGAATTTGAACATCAAAATCATGAGATTTAAAGGGATTTTGGATATTTTAAAAAATAAAAATTTGAGATTTGAGAGTCAATTTGGACTCGGATTTGAAAATCAATCACATATTTAGATTCGTGGGGTTATGGGTAGTCGAGATCTACCCCTCGACTTGTTTTTTGACGGGGCGGGTCTGGGGTTGACTTTTTTATTATTGAGTAAAGATCTTAATTTTATTAATTGAAATTGGTTTCTCTTGTACTGTTTGATATTATTAAATCATTTTTTTGCTAGATTTCAGCCGATCGGAGGTGAACTTTAAAGGAAAAATGTTTTTAGAGTAATGATTGAGGCTATTTGAGGTAAGTATCTCGCCTATCTTTGTGTGGGGGGATTACCCCTTAGGATTTCGTCTAATTTGCATTACTTTTGCTATGTGAAACGATGTGTACACGAGGTAACGCGTGTGTACATGGGTGTATGTGTGGTTTATGACCGGATTAGATCTTAGGCTATTAATATGCCTTAAATTGGGGTTGTTTGCTATATGTAGCATGTTTTATTGTTGTTCACTCCCTTCACTCTTATGTTATTGTTATGATTCTTGTGCACATTGTTGTTGAGTCGTGGGCTATATCTTGATGTGGTTTTGGTACTATTGTTTGGTGATACTGTGGCACCTATATACGTGTTGTGCAGGTTGATTGTGGTTGTGTGAATGAAATACGCATGCTGCAACATAAGGGAGGCGTTTCATTATGATGTGCATACGGCGAGATAAGGATGGCTATTTATTTGTATGCAACGACATAAGGGGGGCATTCCATTGTTAATGTGTATGCGGAGACATAAGAGTGGCTTGTCGGGTATGTTATGAGATATATCAGGGTGATTCTTTGTTATTGTTCATGTGTTGGACTCGAGGGTTGATGCTTTAATTATAAATGTGTTTTTTTTAAATGTTTATGCCTTGGATTTTATGAGTTGGTGGAATTTAATGTGTTATCACATGCCTCGTTCCCAATGATATTTCACTGGCAAAAATGGACTATTTTCATTGAGTTGTCGTCACACATTCTCTGAGGTTGTTGATAATTGTTTTGTTATGTTTGTTTTTCATTGTCAGTTTTGTTGATATCTTGCACAGGTTATTTGACTATTGAGTATCTTTACTTGAACTTCGTCACTACTCTGCCAAGGTTAATCTTGATACTTACTGGGTACTAATTGTGGTGTACTCATACTATGCTTCTACACATTCTTTGTACGAATATAGGTACCGCAGATCATGTTGGTCATTGGAGAGTGGTGTCGAGCTATTGGAGACTTCAAGGCATACCTATTGTTTCGCTCACAGGCCTTAGAGTTACCCTCGTTTATTTCTTTTCTTGTATTTACGTTCTTCCAAACAATGATGTACATTTGAGACTTATTATGTAATCCTTGTAGAGCTTATGACTCTGTTTTACCAGGTTTTGGAATTTATGACTATTGCATTCCCATTTGGCTATGTTATGGACCACCATTTTTATTTAATATTTAAGTTGTCATATTCTGTATGACTTTATCTTGTGATAGACTTACCTAGTCTTAGGAACTAGGTGACATCACGACCCTTATGGTGGAATTTTGGGTCGTGGCAATCAAACTCAAGACCTTTACTTACTAAGCGGACACTCTAACCAACTAAGATATAAGAGCTTGTTGCTCTCTTGTTTATGTTCAAAGCAATTGATCTCTTGAATCATAGATTTACTATAAAATTCAAATATAACTACGAATGATAATTTTCTGAAAGTATAGCTATAAACAGTGTATATCTTTGATGTGTGATTTTTCCTTTCATATTTAGGACTTTTTTTGTAACGACCCAATCGGTCGTTTTGAGCATTTGCATCCAGTTTGGTGGTTCGAGGTCATGAGTGTAGCACCCCGAAAACTTTTGAAATACTTCAGCGTTATTAAGAAAGCTGATGTGTGCTAGTTATATTACTTTGTATTCCGACGAGGGCTATTAATATGATGGATATCAATTGGAGAAGATAATAAGTGTATGACACATATTATAAGTGATGTGGGGTCTAAGGAGAGGCCTAAGTCCAAGGCAAGTTGGAAAATTTCATGTTAGACTAAAGTTCCAAATGAGTACGCACAAGACCAAGCTTTGGACGAGCATATATATATATATATATATATATATATATATAAGGATTTATGTGATGAACAACCTATAAAATGAAAGATCTTCGAGTCTAGTTTCTAACACTTCAAACCATTCTTCATTGGGACACTCCTACAATAGGTTATGACCAAATTACCAAAAGCTGGCAGAAATTTACACTATCGCGGCGCGCCTATGGGGATTTCCAGAACACTTCAAAATTTCGTTTCTAGGAACGTTTTTCACATGCAGTGCGGCTGTGCAAATTTCGGGGGTTTTACAACCCAACCCCATTTTAATATATAGCGTTTGGGGCTTTATTTAGGACACTTTTCTGGTGAGTCTAGAGAGAGGTGAGAGCATTTTAGAGAGAGAAGGAGAAAACCTAACCTCCCAATCATCCAATCTTGCATAAATCTTCAAGAATAAAGGAAGTCAATCACTAAATTATCCTTCGTCCGGGTAAGTCCAACTTCTAAGCTTTCATACAAGAGGTTATGAGTTCAAATATATTATGGGATTAGAAATAGGCCATGCATATGACACAAAGTTATAGTATGTGGGGTTAATGAACCATTTTGTGTAGTTTCTTGTTGAAATTGGTTGAGGGGTGAAAGGATCTCCATTGTAGAGCCTTATGGTCTATTTCTCATGTTAGGTGTTCGACAAAATTCCTAAGATAGTTACATCATGGAAATCCTTCTAAATATTAACCGATTTTCACTATCTTCCTACAAATTGTTATTGCTATAAGTGTTGGGGCATTGTAGTAATTTAAGAAAATCTCGGACAAGGCATGTTGGCTAAACTCTTCTCTTAGAATTAAATCTCATGATATTCATGTAAATTATGTAAGTCCCGAGTGGTCCATTATAAAATTGGCTATTCCGAGTAAGATTGGATTGAAAGATATATGTTCAACAAGTATCTCAAATGCTTTATTCATGTTATGTTACTAATTGAGGATGTGTTAAAATAGGGATTGTGCATTAATAATGTTTCGACTTTAAGTCAAGTTCAAACGAAGGCTATTATGCCAAATTTTGTGAAATATCTCCATGTGCCTTAGACTCAAAATTGCTCACATGTGTACTACACACCTTGATTTGAATTGTATTTGCTGATGATGATGATGATGATGATGATAATTTAAATTGAAAAGGTCAGCATGACGTACTAAATATGGCCAACGTGCCAAGAATGATCTTATAATTATGGCCATTAGTGCCAATGAAATTAAAAGATGTGAAAGTAATATAAAATGCGATGATTGATATAAAAAGGTTGATGTCTCGAATAAGACAGCCTAGTTGGTCGGGTCGTGATCGGACATCATGCCGCACACATGGTGGTGATTATGCTGGAAATTATAATTGAAATTGTGATTGTGGCCAATGTCCCTAATGGATAGCCCAGCCGATCGGGTCATGATCGGACTCCGTGTTCAAGATGGTGGTATTGATATTGAGAGTAATTGTGGTTAATGTCTCTAATGAGATAGCCTAGCCGGTCGGGTCGTGATCGGACTCCGTGCTGAGAGTACGGTGGTACTAGTATTGTGAATAATGGTATTGTGGACAATGGTATATCGATACTAAAAATCTCCCAATGTGAGATATTAAAATTAATTTGAACACTGTCTTGATCCTAAATTGAGGTTTGATGTTGATTAAGGCTTTCATTTATATTATGATAATCTTGTTTGTATTATTTGTCATTCTATTGAGAAGGTGTTTAGCTATACATACTAGTGCTATTCGACAGTACTAGCGTCTTTTTTGCCGGGGGAACTGCATTTTTAAATGGATGCAGGTGGTTCCACAACAGGAGATATTGATCAGTGATAGCGGTACACCTTCTTCCCAGCTGACTTGGTGATCCCTACTTCATCCCGGGTCATGAATCTTTTGTACTTTGTGTATTCTGTTTGAGGTATAGCCGGGCCCTTGTTGCCGGCATTATCATTGTACTCTTCTTTATCTATAGAGGCTCTGTAAACATAGTGTGGGTTGTGTATTGGTGTTGGAAAAGACAAAACCATATTATGTTGTGGTTGTATTACTTGTCCCACTTGAGAATTTAAGAAAAATGATAAAAACTATTGGTAATGAATTGGTATTGTAGACATGATCACGTTTTTGTCTAATTAATGAAAATATGTATTATCTTCATTCGTGGATTAGTTTGGGTTGAAGGAAATCTAACATGCTTGCTCAGTCGGGTTCACTCGGTTGAGCGTCGGTTGCGCTCCTCGATTTTGGGGCATAACAAACTTGGTATCAGAGCCTAAGGTTTTAAAGTGTCCTAGGATGTCTCTGAGCCGTGTCTAGTAAGGTCTTTATTATCGGTGTATTGTTGACCACATCTATAATTGGGATGCTACATGGGCATTTAGGAATAATACCCTTCTTTTATGTTCTCGATCGTGCGATAAAGTTGATGGTAAGATTGTTTCTCCTTTAACTCGTGCTTTACTTTAACTTTCAGTACATGAAACCTAAGAAGAAGGAAAGAACTGGCCAAAGAGCCAATGTCACCCCAAGAGTGACAATTGATCCTATATTTGATGATGCGGGTGAGCACCCGAGGAGTGAGAATATTCCTCCAGTTACAACACTGACTGACTCTACTATAACTAATCAGACCGCACATGTCCCTATACCTATTGAAGGTGTAACGGTTCCTCCAATTGATAATTCAGTTCCACCTCCAGTTCCAACTTCTGATTCTGGTGTTTCTGATGTTGATCTTAGGGGAGCCATACAGATGTTGGCTCAGATAGTGGCATCCCAGGCCCAGAGATCAAATGTTGCACCCAGTTCTTCCAGTCATCCACGGGATTCTACTAGTTCCAGGGTGAACATGTTTCTCCAGTTGGATCCTCCAGTGTTCACGGGTACTAACCTAGAGGAAGATCCCCAGGACTTCATTGATGAGATGCACAAGACTATCTGAGTTATGCGTGCTTCTGAGACAGAGGCAGTGGAATTGGCCTCCTACCGCCTGAAAGAGGTGGCATATTCTTGGTTCGAACTATGGGAGGAGTCCCGTGAAGAAGGGAGCCCTCCGGCAAAGTGGGGTGAATTTGCTGATGCCTTTATTAATAATTTCTTGCCTGTCGAGACTAAGGCAGCTCGTGCTGCTGAGTTTGAGAACTTGAGGCAAGGTAGCTGAGTGTGTGGGATTACCATATGAGATTCGCATACCTGTCTAAGTATGCTATTTACATGTTGTCCACTATGAAGGCTAGAGTGCGTCGCTTTGTGCAGGGACTTAGACCCTTGATAATTAATGAGGCTGCTACAGCTGCCTTAAATTATGATATGAACTATGGAAAAATGGTGGCATTCGCTCAAGCAACAGAGACTCGCAAATTGAGGAACAGAATGGAGCGAGAGGTAGTAATAAGGCTCGGTCCACGGGCAACTTTGGTGGTTCTTCTGGTGGAGGCAGGTCAGGCTTCAGAGGAGGGTCGTCATGCCCATCATAGTCCTTTGCTCAATCTTCGGCTAGTACATCGCCATCAGGGCCTAGTCAACAGCAACAATGGAGCCGTTTCAGGCCCAGTCAAGGCAACAAGGGATCTAATCAACAAGGTCGTCATGGTGGTAGATTTCAGCAGCAGAGGAGGCCTCCATGTCCTAGGTGTGGAAAGATGCACCTAGGAATATGCTACATGGACTTACCCATATACTACGGATGCGAATTGAGGGGTCACAATCAAAAGGATTATTGTTCGTCCTGCCAGGGTGCGGGTAGGGGCCCAGCACAGCTAGCCAATTCTGCAACTACTACATCTGCAACACCTCCTCCAGCTTAGGCACTCCAACACCCGCAGGGCATGGTGCAGCTAGGGGTGGAGCACAGAGTTCGGGAAGCTCCGGTCGTTTCTATGCTATAAAGGGCCGCCAGAATTCAGAGGCTTCTCCAGATGTTGTCATAGGTATATTGAATGTCCAATCTCATGATGTATATGCTCTTATTGATCCCGATTCCACTTTGTCATATGTCACACCTGATGTTGCGATGGAATTTGGGATAGAACCAGAACAGCGTTATGAGTCGTTCTCTGTATCTACTCCGGTTGGTGAGTCTATTTTGGTCGCACGGGTTTATAGGGATTGTGTTGTCACGTTGCATGGTTGGGACACCGTGGACGATCTTATTGTATTGAGAATGGTCGATTTTGATGTGATAATGGGGATGGATTGGCTTTATTCTTGTTTTTCCAAGCTTGATTGCCGAACCAGGACTTTTAGGTTCGAATTTCCAAACGAGCCAGTTATTGAGTGGAAGGGTGATGATGTAGTTCCGAAGGGTAGGTTTATTTCCTACCTTAAGGTCACAAAGATGATCAACAAGGGATGTATTTACCATTTGGTTCGGGTTACGGACACCGATGCTGAGGCACCTACACTTGAGTCTCTGCCTATTGTGAATGAATTTTCGGGAGTCTTTCCGGATGAACTCCCTGGGATCCCACCAGACATGGAGATTGATTTTGGGATTGATGTGATGCCAGACACGCATCCTATATCTATTCCACCCTACAGAATGGCACCGGCAGAATTGAAGGAGCTAAAGGAACAATTGAGAGATTTGTTAGAAAAGGGTTTTATCCGGCCAAGTGTGTCGCCTTGGGGCGCACCGGTCCTTTTTGTAAGTCCTCAAGACAAAAGAGAATTGGTTCGCGAACTTATTGGTGTGATTCAAACTGTAGGATCTTATGAAGAGTATAGGAAGTCATCGAGAGAGGAGTGTCATAACCTTGTTCAAAGACTAAAGCTTTTATTGCCCCTTTTAGAAGAGATTAGAAATTTTGATGGACAGATCCCTGAATCGGGCATCGAATGTTTGATGAAATTGAAGAAGGCATTTTCTTCTGCCAAAAAATTGTTAAAAACTTGCTATTGTGGCAGAAAAATTTACTTGGTAATAGTTAACCCCTTTTTTCCAATTAATTATGTCATCATTATATTATAATCAACTCCGAATTTGCGAGGGATAATACACATTGAGTCAATTTATTTGTTTTATTAACAAATATGCAGGCCTTAGAAAGTGAGGCTGTTATGGGAAGATTCCATTCAGTGTATGAAAGATTAAGTCAGGCTCTGGAGGGCATGCCTTATGATGAACTTGGAATTTCAGATGAAGAGAAAGATCAGGTAATATATAAATGATAAATACTTCAATTTATTTCTTGAATAAATTTTGCACTGTTGATAGATACTTGAGCTTAGGGGAGCAAAGCTGAGGTATTGTTGTTAAAGAGTGTATATGGAGACCAGAGTCTTGTCCTCTCTAATTAGATATTTTAGATATTCTTTTCAATCAATAACGTTTTGCCCCAAAATAACATAACGCAAATTCTGTCTAACATTGCACAAAGTGAGGATGTAATATTGGCTTGATATGAGCTTAAATGGAGTGACATGCTCAATGAAAATTCATATATCCGAGTGGATTATAGCATAATAGTTTTATTGCGCTCATATATTTTCTTGGTATAGTAAAAATTTTACAAGTTGAAGTATATCATCGAAATGGCTGAGCTTTGGTTTTAGTTTGACATACATTTTTGCAAAGGCAGGGGAACCTTGGAGCAACGGTAAAGTTGTCTCTGCGTGACCTTACGAATTCGAACCATCGAAGCAGCAGTTAATGTTTGCATCGGGATAGGTTGTCGGCTCTTCCATGGACTCTACGTGAATGCGGAAAGCTTTGTGTATCGGGCTCTCCTTTTATTTAAATACATTTTTTGCAAAGAGGAAACCAAAAGTAGGGTTTGACTATCGGCAGCTAAATAAGGTCACAATCAAGAATAATTACCCACTGCCAAGGATAGATGACTTGTTTGATCAATTGCAAGGTGCCAAGTACTTCTCCAAGATTGATTTAAGATCCGGGTATCACCAATTGAAGATCACGGAGCGGGATATTTCGAAAATAGCATTTAGAACCCGATATGGGCACTTTGAATTTTTGGTGATGTCGTTTGGGCTAACGAATGCCACAGCAGCCTTCATGGATCTTATGAATCGAGTTTTTAAGCCATTCCTCGACTCTTTTGTGATAGTTTTTATTGAAAATATTCTTGTATATTCACGAAGTCGAGAAGACCATGCCGATCATCTCAGGGTAGTTCTACAAACCTTACATCAGCACCAGTTATATGCAAAGTTTTCAAAGTGTGAACTTTGGCTTGAATCAGTCATATTCTTGGGTCATGTAGTTTCTAGTGAGGGAATTAAGGTTGATCCTCAGAAAATTCCAGCCGTGAAGAATTGGCCGAGGCCTACAACTCCAATAGAGATTCGTAGTTTCTTAGGCTTAGCTGGATATTATAGAATTTTTGTGGAGGGGTTTTCTACTCTTCCCTCTCCATTGACTAAATTGACGTATAAGGCAATTAAGTTCCAATGGTCAGATGCTTGTGAAAAGAGTTTTCAAGAATTGAAAGCAAGATTGACTACGACACCGGTGTTGACTCTACCAGAGGGTATAGATGGATTTGTGGTATATTGTGATGCTTCAAGAATCGGGCTTGGATGTGTATTAATGCAACATGGGAAGGTGATAGCTTATGCTTCTAGGAAACTAAAGAATCATGAAAAGAACTATCCAACACATGATTTAGAACTTGCGGCGGTGGTATTTGCATTACAGATTTGGCGTTATTATTTATATGGGGTCCATGTGGATATATTCACGGACCATAAGAGCCTTCAATATATTTTCAAACAGAAGGAATTGAATCTGAGGCAGAGAAGATGGCTTGAATTACTCAAGGATTATGACATTGATATTTTATACCATCCGGGGAAGGCTAATGTTGTGGCGGATGCTCTTAGCCGAATATATATGGGTATCTTAGCACACTTGGAGGTATATCAAAGGCCATTGGCCAAAGAAGTTCACCGATTGGCTAGTTTGGGAGTTCGTCTTGCGGGCTCTAGTGAAGGAGGGGTAATTGTGAAAAATAGGGCTTCATCATCGCTTGTTGTGAAAGTTAAAGAGAAACAATACAACGATCCATTATTGGCGCAATTGAAAGAGGGGATTCATAAACATAAGACAATGGCCTTTTCTCTTGGCATGGATGATGGTACACTAAGGTACCAAAGGCGACTATGTGTTCCAAATGTGGATGGTCTCCGTGAAAGAATTTTGACTAAAGCTCGCACTTCTAGGTATTCCGTGCACCCAGGTTCTACAAAAATATATCATGATCTTAAGGAAGTCTATTGGTGAAATGATATGAAGAGGAATGTGGCGGATTTTGTGGCAAGATATCCAAATTGTCAGCAAGTGAAGGCCGAACACCAAAGGCCTAGTGGATTGGCACAGAACATAAATATTCCAATGTGGAAATGGGAAATGATTAATATGGATTTTGTGGTAGGATTACCGCGCACTCCACGCAAGTTTGACTCAATTTGGGTGATTGTGGATCGACTCACGAAATCAGCATATTTTTTTCCTGTTAAGTCTACCGACACAGTGGAGCAGTATGCTTAGTTGTATATCAAAGAAATAGTCAGGTTGCATGGCACCCCAGTTTCCATCATTTCTGATCGGGGAGCACAATTCACTGCTAATTTTTGGAAGAAATTTCAGCAAGATTTGTGTACTCAGGTGAATCTTAGTACAACCTTTCACCCGCAGACTGACGGGCAGGCAGAGTGGACTATTCAATCGCTTGAGGATATGTTGAGCGCTTGTGTTGTAGACTTCAAAGGTAGCTGGGATGATCATTTACCACTCATAGAATTTGTATACAACAATAGCTATCATGCTAGCATTCAAATGGCACCGTTCGAGGCTTTATATGGTAGGAGATGTAGATCTCCTATTGGGTGGTTCGAAATTAGTGAAGCAGAGTTGATAGGGCCAGACCTCATGCATCAGGCCATGGAAAATATTAAAATCATTAAGGAGCAGTTGAAGACTGCTCAGAGTCATCAGAAATCCTATTCGGATGCTCATCATAGGGATTTGGAGTTCAAAGAAGATGATTGAGTATTCTTGAAAGTTTCCCCCATGAAAGGTGTAATGTGATTTGGTAAGAAAAGTAAATTGAGTCAAAGGTATGTCGGACTGTACAAAATCATTCAGAAGATCAGTGAGGTGGCGTACAAGCTTGAGCTACCACCTGAGATGTCATTAGTGCACCCGGTATTTCATGTGTCTATGTTGAAGAAGGTAATCGAAGATCCGTCGCCTATTGTGCCAGTTAAGACTATTGAGGTTAATGAAGAATTCACCTATGAAGAAATTCCAGTTGCTATTCTTGATAGGCAAGTCCTAAAATTGAGAAAAAAAGAAATTGCCTCCGTAAAAGTGATGTGGCGAAATCAACAAGTTGAAGAAGCTACTTGGGAGGCCGAGGAAGAGAAGAAGAAGTATCCTTATTTGTTTGAATAGCTATGTAATCTTTCTAAGAAATTGTCGCCTATGAATTGTGTATCACTTGTACAGTTGACGTTAAAGGTGTTCCTTTCTAGTTATATGTTGCTTATGAGGCCATGGTTGGTGTTGTTTTGGTGTTATATTATGTCATTGGATTATGAATAAGTTGTTAGTATGTTTTTCTGGTTTCTCTGGCAGGTGGATAGGCCCAGTTACAAGGGAAACTCTGCCGAAATTTCTGGAAAATTCGAGAGATAGTCAAAACTTTGGGAGCTTGAGGTGTGTAAGAAAATAGTTAAGTTTTGATCAGTGTTGGGGTCAACTCTACTTCTCATTCTAGGACGAATGATCCTGAGTGGGGGAGAATGTAGCACCCCGGAAAATTTCGAAATACTTAAGCGCTATTAAGAAAGTTGATGTGTGCTAGTTATATTACTTTGTATACCGACGAGGGCTATTAATATGATGGATATCAATTGGATAAGATAATAAGTGTACGAGACATACTATAAGTGATGTGGGGTCTAAGAAGAGGCCTAAGTCCAAGGCAACTTGGAAAATTTCATGTTAGACTAAAGTTCCAAATGAGTACGCACAATACCACGCTTTGGACCAGCCTTTCTACATATATATATATATATAAGGATTTATGTGATTAACAGCCTATAAAATGAAAGATCTTCGAGTCTAGTTTCTAACACTTCAAACCGTTCATCATTTGGACACTCCTACAAGAAGTTATGACCAAATTACCAAAAGCTGGCAGCAATTTACACTACCGTGCCGCCCCACGCGGCGCCCCATGCGGCGCGCCTGTGGGGATTTCCAGAACACTTCAAAATTTCGTTTCTAGGCACATTTTTCACTACCGCGTAGCACCCCATGCGGCACGGCTGTGCAAATTTTTGGGGTTTTACAACCCGACCCCATTTAATAAATAGCCTTTGGGGCTTTATTTGGGACGATTTTCTGGTGAGTCTAGAGAGAGGTGAGAGCATTTTAGATAGCGAAGGAGAAAACCTAACCTCCCAATCATCCAATCTTGCATCAATCTTCAAGAATCAAGGAAGTCAACCACTAGATTATCCTATGTCCGGGTAAGTCCTACTTCTAAGCTTTCATACAAGAGGTTATGAGTTCAAATATATTGTAGGGTTGGAAAGTGGCCATGCATGTGACACGAAGTTATAGTATGTGAGGTTAATGAACGATTTTGTGTAGTTTCTTGTTGAAATTAGTTGAGGGATGAAAGGATCTCCATTGTAGACCATGTGGTATATTTCGCATGTGTGTTTGACAAAATTCCTAAGAGAGTTACATCATGGAAATCCTTCTAAATATTAACCAATTTTTACTATCTTCCTATAGATTGTTATTGCTAGAAGTGTTAGGACGTTGTAGTAATTTAAGTAAAGCTCGGAAAGGTATGTTGGCTAAACTCTTCTCTTAGAATTAAATCCCACGAAATTCATGTAAATTATGTAAGTCCCGAGTAGTCCATTATAAAATTGGCTATTCCGAGTAAGATTGGGTTGAAAGATATATGTTCAACAAGTATCCTAAATACTTTATTCATGTTATGTTTCCAATTGAGGATGTGTTAAAATATGGGTTGTGCATTAATAATGTTTCAACTTTAAGTCAAGTTCAAACGAAGGCTATTATGCCAAATTTTGTGAAATATCTCCATGTGCCTTAGACTCTAAATTGCTCACATGTGTACTACACACCTTGATTTGAATTGTATTTGTTGTTGATGATGATGATGGTGATAATTGAAATTGAAAAGGTCATCATGAAGTACTAAATATGGCCAACGTGCCAAGAATGATCTTATAATTATGGCCATTAGTGCCAATAAAATGTAAACATGTGAAAGTAATATGAAATGCGATGATTGATATAAAAAGGTTGATGTCTCGATAAGACAGCCTAGCCGGTCGAGTCGCGATCGGATACCATGCCGCAAATATGGTGGTGATTGTACTGGAAATTATGATTGTAGTCGATATCCCTAATGGATAGCCCAGTCGATCGGGTCGTGATCGGACTCCGTGTTCAAGACAGTGGTACTGATATTGAGAGTAATTGTGGCTAATGTCTCGAATGAGATAGCCTAGCCGATCGGGTCGTGACCGGACTCCGTGCTGAGAGTACGGTGGTACTAGTATTGTGAATAATGTTATTGTGGACAATGGTATATCAATACTAAAAATCTCCCAATATGAGATTTAGAAACTAATTTGAACACTGTCTTGATCCTAAATTGAGGTTTAATGTTGATTAAGGCTTTTATTAATATTTATGATAATTTTGTTTGTATTATTTGTCATTCTACTGAGAGGGTGTTTAGTTATACATACTAGTGCTATTCGACAGTACTAACGTCCCTTTTGCCGGGGGTGCTGCATCTTTAAATGGATGCAGGTGGTTCCACAGCAGGAGATATTGATCAGTGATAGCAGTACACCTTCTTCCCAGCTGACTTGGTAAGCCCCACTTCATCCCGGGGTCATGAATCTTTTGTACTTTGTGTATTCTGTTTGAGGTATAGCTTGGGCCTTGTTGCGGGCATTATCATTGTACTCTTCTTTATCTATAGAGGCTCCGTAGACATAGTGTGGGTTGTGTATTGGTGCTGGAAAAGACAAACTATGTTATGTTGTGGTTGTATTACTTGTCCCACTTGAGACTTTAAGAAAAATGATGAAACCTATTGGTAATGAATTGGTATTGTAGACATGATCACGTTTTTGTCTAATTAATAAAAATATGTATTATCTTCATTCGTGGATTAGTTTGGGTAGAAGGAAATCTAATAGGCTTGCTCGGTAGGGTTCAATCGGTTGGGCGCCGGTCGCGCTCTTCGGGTTTGGGGCGTGAAAATAAGTAGCTTCATATGATGTATTATGACTTGTGTGTATTGTCAGGTTTGATTTTCGGATGATTCGGAATTGGTTTGGAAGAATGATTTTCGTTTTAGAAGCTTTAAGTTGAAAGAGCTGACCAAGTTTGAATTTTGTGTATTTGACCTCGGATTAGAGTTTTGATGGTTCTATTAGGTTCGGATGATAATTTTGGATTTGGGCGTATGCCCGAATTTGCATTAGGGGAATTCTAGAAGGTTTTGTCTATAATTGGCGAAAGATGGCAATTTGAAGGATTAAAATGTTCATATTTTTTATCGAGAGTTGACTGGGATGATATCGGGTTAGTATTGTGGTTTTGGGAGTTGAAATAGGTTCGTTATACCGTTTGAAACTTGTGTGCAAAATTTGAGGTCATTCCGAGTTAGTTTGATATGGTGCGGCACGAGTTTTGGAAGCTGAAAGTTCAAAAGTTCATTAAGTTTGATTTGAGGTGTGATTCATGGATTTGATGTTGTTCTATTTGGTTTGAGGTTTTGAGTAGGTCCGTGTTATGTTTTGGGACTTGTTGAAAGGTTCGGACGGGGTCCCGAGGGGCTCGGGTGTGTTTCGGATTGATTGCGGACCATTTCGGAGTTTCATGCATTGTTGTTTTCTGTTATCTAATGCATCTGGTGTTCTTTGAGATCACGAAGGTACAGCCATGATCGCGAAGTGTGTTTTGACCTACTGGTGGTCTGTTCATCGCAGATGCAACAGATGGAACGCATTTGCGGAGGTTTGGATTGGTTAAATTTCGCATTCGTGCAAGTTGTTTTGCGTTCACGTAGTGTAGAGCTAGGCTAGTCAGGTCTTCATGGTTTCTTCTTCGTGTTCACGCAGGAGTGTCCGCGTTCACGTTGGTCTGTGCAGATGTGTTTCATGATCACGAGCCTGGGGCCGCATTCATCTAGAGGTTCTTCGAGGAGGAGCCATTTTGTGCTTCACGATAGCGAAGCTGGTCCCGCGATCGCGAAGAGTATACCTGGAGTAGATCTATAAGTACTCTATTTCGGACCTTTGATTTATTTTATCACATTTTGAGTTATGGATCTCGGATTTGGGAGATTTTGGAAGGGATTTTTACCACATGAATTGGGGTAAGTATTTTTTTATTCGGATTTGATTATATTGCCTAATTCCATCTTCGATTTTGGCATTTGATTGATGATTTCAAAAGAGACATTGAGGATTTTTATCTAATCTTTCGTAAAGTAAATAATTGGGTTTTAAACATTGATTCAGAGTCGGATTTAAGTGAAATTAGTATGGTTGGACTCGTTATTGAATGAGTTATCGAAATTTGTGAGTTACGTCAGGTTCCGAGGTGCGGACCCATGTTGACTTTTTTGGTTGACTTTTAGTGTTTGATTAAATATTCGACCTTTATCATTTGGGTTTGTTCCTTTGGCATTATTTGATGTTTTTGAGTTTCTCTTGGCTCGTTACGAGCCGTTAGGAGGTTGATTCGCGCGGGATGGCATTTCTAGAGTATTGTTTGGCTTGCTCGGTATTTGATTTGGCTTGTTCAAGGTAAGTAACGTATCTTAACTTGGATTTAAGGGTATTTAACTCTAGGAACTTTGTTATATGAGGTGTATTGGGTGATGCATATGCTAGGTGAAGGGCGTGTGGGCGTTCACCGGAGTAATCGAAATCCGAGTTGACTTTTTGTCTATTACCGAACTTCTTTTGCTATCTCACCTTGTTATATCTGTATTTTACCTACTTGTTTGATTATTTGAGTTTTGATTTATGTTGGAAATCGTGTTTAGGCGATGTGATTATTTGGTTGAGACCTAATGAGGCTATTTCTGATATTTTGAGCTATATGATTTAACTATAAGTTATACACTCAGTCATGATTCTTCATTTGCATATCATATCCCAGACTCTGTTCATTATTCATTGTTATATCACACATTGTTGTTAGTTTTCCATATGTGGTACTATTTGGGCTGAGTGATACGAGATTGTGAGCCCTTGAGACTTGAGAGGTTGATGGCTGAGGTGGTCCTTAGGGACATGTGAGACGGTGTTATTTGGATCGGGTTGTACGCCGCAACAGGCCATATTAATTTTATTATTATTTGGATTGGGCTGCACGTCGCAGCATGCCTTATTGGCTTTTTAGTAGCACTTGGGGAGGATCCACCCCTCCGGAGTCTGACATACCAGTAGTGAGCGCAGACACAGTGATATATACACGTGCTTTGGTGAGGGGCTTTTGAGCCAGGCACCCATACAGTACTAAGTAATTTTTTGTGTGTGTATGATGGAGTGGGGATATTGAGCCAGGCACCTTGAGTGTGATGAGAGTGAGGGTATTTGATGATATCACTATGAAATTATTTACTTGACATCTATATATTTGACATATAAATATAGAGATGTAGTTTCTTCATGCTAGACAGTAATATGATATTTGATGACTTGACATGTATATTTTACATGTAGGCATAGAGATGTAATTTTCTCATACTAGATGGTATATGACATTTGATTAATTGACATGTATATTGACGGGTAGGCTATAGAGATGTACTTTTCTCATGCTATTTGGTAATCAAAAGTCTTATCTGTTGTTGCAAATTGGAAAAATACAGTTCTTTTTTATAAACACATTTTTAATAGATTTCAATGGTAAGATTTGGCCTTTGACAGTTATACTTGAAAAGCATGTTTATCCCATAGCTGTGAACGAGCTGAGCATAATGCCTTTTAAGTTATTCACTTTTACTGTCTTCATTACATTATCACGAGTTGTTATTTGGCTATTTGTGTTGGACTCTGACCTTCTTCTGAGCTCGTCACTGCTTTCAACCTGAGGTTAGGTTTGTTACTTATTGAGTACATGTGGTCGGTTGTACTCATACTATACTTTTACACCTTACGTGTAGATCTTGTAGCCGATGTTGCTATGTATGGTGGGAGTTGGCATTGAAGATGTACCTATCTTCCGGATATAGCTACCACTTGTTCTTGGTAGTTTTAGATTTGAGTTTTGTTTATGTATATTTCAAACAGACGTTGTAATTATGTTTTTCACCAGCTTTGTTAATCTAAAGTCTTAGCGGCTCATAACTTGTACTACCAATCCTTGGGAGTTAGTATAGAAATTCAGTTATTTTTACTCATTGACTTTTATTTTTCTCATTTGAGTTGTGTTAAACATTATTTGGCTTATCTAGCGGGTTGGGTTAGGTGCCATCATGACTAGATGGATTTTGAATCGTAACAAGTTGGTATCAGAGCTCTAGGTTCATAGGTTCTACGAGTTATGAGCAAGTGTCTAGTAGAGTCTTGTTGATCGGTATGATGACGTCTACATCTATCTTCGAGAGGCTACAGGACATTTAGTATAAACTTTCCATCTTTCTTTCCTTATCGTGCGACATTGATTCAGCTTGAAGTATATCTCTTTGAATTTCTTCACTCACTCGTGTGTTATGCTAAGCGCCCGATATCATATGTGCATCAACAACTTATGATTCTAGGGATGAGGTGCAAGATGTATTTTTTGTGTTTTGGTGATAGGCCAATTTGGAGGACTTAAGGCCGGGTTTTAACTGCAGTTTGGGCTTAGTGGTTTGAGTTGTGCGAGTATGTACTTTTAGACTTCTATGTCCGGTATTATCCCCAGAAGTAGTATTGGTGGCTCAGTGAGTGGTTGGATGACTATATGATGAGTATGATGTGACTACGGGATGTGTTCGGATGGCTTGGATGAGACGAGAAGAGTTTGCCTAGGATGTGAAAAGGACTATTTGGTGCTTGATTTCTGTCTTGATGTGTTGTGCAGTATCAAGTTATAAGTGTGTTGAGGGATCTTTCATGTTATTCATTTGTGGGATGAAGTAGTCTTGTTGACGAGTTCAAACTCGTGAAGATTTAGTGATTGGATAGCGGTTGTGGCCATGAAAGGGCACAGAGAAATGTCAGTTTGAGGTTAAGCGGGTGAGTTATCTCCCGTGGGACGTTCTGAGGTTATGTGATTCTTGTGATGATTCTGTGGAGAGTTTCTCTCTACATGTAGGTTAGAAGTGTTGCAATTTGAGTTCGGATCGGTTGAGGAAGTTGGCTTAACTGTCACGAGGATGAATGTGAGCTTAGCAGATGAGTTAAAGTATTTTTTTGATTAGTGCTACATGAGTTCATGAAAGATTTGGCTGAATTATAGTACGATATCAAGGCAATTACGAAGTATGGGTATTATGGGATATCAGATATTGTGTTCTATAGATTGGAGCCAAGTAGGGGAGTCTTCTATCGACGATCAGGCTCCATGGTTATGTGTTGTATTGGTTTGGTTTGAGGCATATTTGAGGATCAGTTATCATTTGTAGAGGTTGGTTTTGAGGATGACTTGAGCAATAAAAAATTCTGTATGCATGATGTGTTACACTTTATGGATATATGGAAAACTAGGAATGATTTAGGTGGTTTATTCATAGTGAAGGTAGTGTGCATGGAGTAGGGATTCACCCGGCTGCTTAGAAGTGTGGAGCACTTCTTTGGGTGTTGGTGTGCTAACGAGGAATAGGTCATTCAGCTCGTATGGGCGGTGCATTTGAGATTAGGATAGGGTGGATGACTCTCGAGAAAGTTCTAGTGAATTTTATAGTTATATGTGGTATATGAAGATTTTTCCCGAATTTTCTGTATATGGCTTAGATCTGAGATTTATATTGAGTGGTGTCGAGGCTTACGATATCTTTGTAACATTTGTGATTCCACATTTCAGCATCAAAGAGGTTAAAGAAACAACTTCAGATTCACAGAAGGTCTCTTCTGAGTGGGTATCTCGGTTGCAGCATTTTTGGATGCTTAAGAGGAAATACAGTGGCTTATGGGCTATAGAACGTCATTTTTTCATACTAGGATCTCTTGTAGTGAGCTTAGGGTTAAGGATCGTAGCGTACTAGAGAAGAGAAGTGTTAACTTGAATGCACTTCGGAAGGAACTCGAAAAAATAAGGCAACTTGATGGTAGGTTAGATCAACATGGTAATGGATATGATTGGTTCTTTTGGTTCTCTTGGTGTGGTGTGGTTTTACCGGTGTTTTGTGGAAATACTCTTGGGTTGAGAAACTTGCGTGACTTGTTTGAAGTTAGAGAAATTTAGTTCTGATGACTTGGGTATATGCAAATGGGTTTCGAAGAGTTCTCAATGATTTCTACTACGGCTTGAGATGAATGTTCTTTACATGCATGAAGGGTTTATTGCGTGTTGGGATTTTTTTCTCCTAGATGGGATCAAGTGGAAGGTTTCTTGCTGATTGAGTATATATCATGCTTGTGATTCAGAGTTGATAATGAGATTCTAGAGTTTTCACATGATGGGATGATAGAAGTGGTGCGTCGTGCGGGATTGAGATTTGCAAGTACAAGTTACGGTTTCGTTTCGGAGGGAAGTCATGAGTTCTATACAGCATGGACGGTTTCTGATGTTTAAAATAATGCTGGCACTATTTTGATATCACCTGAGAGGAGTGTGTATTTCAGAAAGGTGCACTGTGTTTGACTTGCGGATGCTTGGTTGGTTTTACGGTAATTGCCTGGTTGATCTACTACAGATGTTCAAATTTTGCTATGTGGCACGAGAGAATTATAGAAGTATTTCTCGTGAAATAACTATGTATGAGGGATGTATTAGTCATTCGAGTGGTGGAGTTGGGATCGAATATGATGATTCATGTAATCTAGGGATTTGGAGATTCAGAGTTCTCATAGGCAGATTGTTTCTTGGTTGCGTACTGTGAAGGTATGGCCAAAGTAGACAGCTAATAGTATGTGATATGGTTAGGTTATTGTGGACTTTTGGAGGGTTATTTACTTATTTGTGGATGATCGGAGTTGTTTTGGGGCCCATTGGTAGGCCTAATAAGGATGTGTATTCTACACCAGGCCGTATTTGTTGACTCAACACTACTATTATTGGGGGATGTGTCATTCGGTTAGAGTTGAGCTTGTTCGTGTTCTGATTTGTTCTATGTTTTACTCTGCTATGCTACCATGGGTTGTGATCTATTGGTTATTTGCTCACAAGATGCGTATTTGTTTGGGCCTTGTGGCAAAATTCGAGCGACATGGTTATTGGGGTGTTGAATGGTTGATTGCGCCTTGGTTATGGCCTTTCCATTTTATGGTATATTATGCTACATATTTCTCCATGGTTATGGTCATGCACTTCGCGTGTTTGTTGTGATTTGCATATAGTTATTGATTTTGAGCATTATGGCTTGAGGTATTTTATGTGGACCGGTGTTTGGATGGGGTCACGCATCATAGCGGGGTTGTGTTAGGACATGATCCTTTGGGTAGATTTCATGTGACTTGGTTTTCCTTTATGTGATGGGTCTATGGTATTGCGCTTGTGGTGGTACCTGTTGAGCTTGCATAACGGTTCTCTCAGTTGAGTCATTTTTCATTTTTGGGTACATCCGAGTTATTGCTTATTGATGTACGGATTGCACGGTTTGTGGATTTAGGTTGTATTGGTGTAGCATGTCAATAGAGCAACTTATATTTGATGAGATGAGGTCATTGGACTTAGAATGGGTGCTATCGAATTTGATTACGGTATGTTTGGAAGAATAATGTCACTAATCAACTTAGAATTTAGCTATGGTTCTTCTCAGACGAGAGAGCTCCATGACTCGTTGACCTGATGAGTGGTTATGAGTTTCTGCGTGTTTCTTTCATCATTGGCAGTGTATGAAGGGTTAAAATAAGGTTTTATTTGATATGAGGTTTGTTACTAGTACCGAGTGTGTTATCGGACAGCTATTGTGGTCGGAAGCTATTGCTATGAGTATCTGAGTTATGTGGTAGGTCATGTGATTACATCTTGGGTTATGAATATGGCTTGATGTAGCTTGTTCAGACTTATACAATGTGTAGATGTGAGAATCGGGTCTTGTAATGAATTTCGGATGTTGGAAATTGGGTTCTAAGATTTATGGACTAAGGTTAAAGTAAGGATCTTTAGTTAGGTTGTGATGTCAGGCTTATATAGATTGAGGTGACGTGGGATCACTCATGGGTGTGTGTGTTGTGAGTTTATACAGTGGTTCGACGGCTTTGGAATGACTCTTGGCATGTTCGAGGACGAACGTATGTTTAAGTGGGGGTGAATCTAACTACCCGGTCGGTCATTTTGAACATTTGAATCTAGTTCAGTGGTTCGAGGTCGTGAGTAGATTCGTATGATGTATTATGACTTATGTGTATCACCGATTTTGGTTTTCGTGTGATTCAGAATTGGTTTGGACGAATGATATTTATTTTAAAAGCTTTAAGTTAGAAGAGTTGACCAAGTTTAACTTTTGTGTATTTGACTTCGGATCGGATTTTTGATGGTTCTATTAGGTCTGAATGGTTATTTTGGACTTGAGTATATGACAGGATTTGCATTTGAAGGCTTCTAGAAGGTTTTGGCTATAATTGGTGAAAGATGGCAATTTGAAGGTTTGGAATGTTCATAAGTTTGACCGGGAGTTGACTTGGATGATATCGGGTTCGTATTGTGGTTCCGGGAGTTAGAATATGTTTGTTATGTCATTTGGAACTTTTGTTCAAAATTTGAGGTCATTCCGAGTTGGTTTGACATGGTGTGGCACGAGTTTTGGAAGTTGAATGTTCAAATATTTATTAAGTTTGATTTAATGTGCGATTCGTGGTTTTGATGTTGTTATGTGTGGTTTGAGGCCTCGCGTAGGTCCGTGTTATATTTTGAGACTTGTTGGAAGGTTTAGACGGGGTTCCGAGGGTCTCGGGTGTGTTTCGGATTGATTGCGGACCATTTCGGAGTTTCATGCATTGCTGGTTTTCTATTATTATCTGATGCCTCTAGTGTTCTTCGTATCGCGAAAGTACATCCACGATCGCAAAGTATGTTTTGGCCCACTTGTGGTATGTTCATCGCGGACTTGATAGATAGAACGCGTTCGCAGAGGTTTAGATTGGTTACAGTTTGCGTTCGCACAAGTGGCTGTGCGTTCATGTAGTGTAGAACTAGGTTGGGCAAGTCTTCATGATTTCTTCTTTGTGTTCACGTAAGAGCGTCCGCATTCATGTAGGTCTGTGCACATGTGTTTCGCGATAGCGAGCTTGGGGCCGCGTCCGCATAGCAATTCTTGGAGGCTGAGCAATTTTGTGCTTCACGATCATGAAGAGTATATCTGGAGTAGATATATAAGTGCTCTATTTCGGACATTTGAGTTATTTTATTATATTTTGAGTTATGAAGCTCGTATTTGGGCAATTTTGGAGGAAATTTTCACCACATGGATTGGGATATGTATTGTTTTACTCGGTTTTGATTATATTCCATGATTCCATCTTCGATTTTGACATTTGATTGATAATTTTAAAAAAGCAATTGGGGAGTTTTGTCTAAACTTTCCTAAAGTGAATAATTGGGTTTTAAACATCGATTCAAAGTCGGATTTGAATGAAATTAGTATGGTTGGACTTGTAATCGAATGGGTTGTCAGAATTTGTGAATTTTGTCGGGTTCTGAGGTATGGGCCTGGGTTGACTTTTTGGTGGCTTTGAGTGTTTGATTAAATATTCGACCTTTATCGTCTGGGTTTGTTCCCTCTAGCATTATTTGATATTTTGAGTTAATTTTGGCTAGTTTCGAGTTGTTTGGAGGTTGATTCACACGGGATGGCATTTCTAGAGTACTGTTTGGCTTGCTTAGTATTTGATTTGCCTTGTTCAAGGTAAGTAACATATCTAAACTTGGATTTGAAGGTATTTATTCCTGGAAACTATGTTATATGAGGTGTATTGGGGTGACGCATATGCTAGGTGACGGGCGTGTGAGCATGCACTAGAGTAATCATGATCCTAGTTGACTTTTTGGCTATTACAGAACTTGTTTTGCTATCTCACCTTGTTATATCCGTATTTTTCCTATTTGTTTGATTATCTGAGTTGTGATTCATGTTGGAAATCATGTTTAGGCTATGTGATTATTTGGTTGAGACCTAATTAGGCTATTATTTATGTTTTGAACTATCTAATTTAACTGTAAGTTATACACTCAGTCATGATTTTTATTTGCATATCATATCTCAGTCTTTGTTTATTATTCATTGTTACATCACACGTTGTTGTTATTTTTCCATATATGGTACTGTTTGGGCTGAGTGATACGAGATTGTGAGCCCTTGAGACTTGAGAGGTTGATGACTGAGGTGGACCTTAGAGCCACGTTAGAGAGTGTTATTTGGATCGGGTTGCATGCCACAACAGGTCTGATTAACTTTATTATTATTTGGATCGGGCGGCACGCCGCAGCAGGCCTTGTTGGATTTATTATTATTTGGATCGGGCTTCACGTCGTAGCAGACCTTATTGGCTTTTGATTAGCGCTTAGGTAGGATCCGCCCCTCCGGAGCTTGATATACCAATAGTGAGCGCAGGTACAGTGATATTTACACGTGTTTTGGTGAGGGGCTTTTGAGCCAAGCACCCGTACATTGCTGATTGATTGTGTGTGTGATGGAGTGGGGGCATTGTGCCAAGCACCTTGAGTGTGATGAGAGTAAGGGTATTTGATGATATCATTGTGAAATTATTTAGTTGACGTGTATATTTGACATATAGGCATAAAGATACAGTTTTCTCATACTAGATAGTAATATGACATTTGATGACTATATATATATAGTCATATATATATATATATATATATATATATATATATATATATATATATATATTACATATAGGGATAGAGATATAGTTTTCTCATGCTAGATGGTATATGACATTTGATGACTTGACATGTATATTGACATGTAGGCATAAAGATGTACTTTTCTCATGCTATTTGGTAAATGAAAATTTTTATTTGTTGTTGCGAATTGAAAAAATATAGTTCTTTTTTATAAACACATGTTTAATTGATTTTAGTTGTAAGATTTGGCCTTTGACTATTGTACTTGAAAAGTATGCCTACTTTCCCGTGGTTGTGAACGAGCTGAGCATAATGCCTTTTAAGTTATTCACTTTTACTGTCTACAGTATCACGAGTTGTTATTTGGCTATTTGTGTTGGGCTCTGATCTTCTTTCGAGTTCGTCACTGCTTTCAACCGGAGGTTAGGTTTGATACTTATTGAGTACACGGGGTCGTTTGTGCTCATACTATACTTCTACACCTTGCGTGCAGATATTGGAGTTGATACTGCTGTGTATGGCGGTAGCTGGTATTGAAGATGTACTTGTCTTCTGGATATAGCTATCACTTGTTCTTGGTAGTTTTAGATTTGAGTCTGTTTATGTATATTTCAAACAGACGTTGTAATTATGTTTTCACTAGCTTTGCAAATCTAAAGTCTTAGCAGCTCATGACTTGTACTACCAATCCTTGGAAATTTGTATGAAATTTAGTTATTTTTACTCATTGACTCCTATTTTTCTCATTTGAGTTTTGTTGAACATTATTTGGCTTATCTAGCGGGTTGGGTTAGGTGTCATCACGACTAGACAAATTTGGGTCGTGACATTTTCGTATATATATATATATGAAAATTTAAACTTATTTACCTAATTTATCTAAGTTTTCATATTTACAGAAAGCAACTAAAGTTTTTTACAAAATATATACAAATTCGATCAAAATCTACATTTTTTCTACAACTTAAATACAATTATTTTGTACAGAATTCGGTCAAAAACTATAATTTATATATAGCTTGTATGCAATTATGTAAATTGTTGATATTTTGTATACCGTTTCTACACTCGACATACAAAATATATATAATTTATTTATGTCTTCTTTTTTTAAGTTTCAATCTAAAATATAAAAAATTGAGATATAAACTTCAAAGGATATTCCCAATAGTTTCCAATAACACTCTATCCAAACAAAACAATTTTGCAAAATTTGATTCTTGAAATCAAAGCTTCAAAGCTTTTTAATGGCTATCAATGGAGTTAAAGATCATGTATACATGACCCACTTTAGTGTAGTTTCAATTACACTGGCAATTTGTTTCAATTTAGTAACGCCACTCTTGTTGACAATTTCTTATTTACTCATCTAAAACAAGTTCTGGTAACTCATTTATATTGGTGCTTCATGTATGTATCTATGGCTTTTTGTAACGACCCGACTTGTCGTTTTAAGAATTTAAGCCACGTCTGCCGGCATAAGTCCCAGAGCAGCTTCTTATTATGTGTCTTGACTTGCGTGCGTGATTGAATTTAGTTACCATATGATTCGGAGTGATTTGGGACACTTAGTCCCTAAAACGGAAGCTTAAGTCTTAGGATTTTGACCGTAGTCGGAACTGTGTGAAGACGACTCCAGAATGGAGTTTCATCGGTTCCGTTAGCTCCGTTGGGTGATTTTGGGCTTAGGAGTATATCCAGACTGTGAATTTGAGGTTTGTAGCTGATTTAAGCTTGAAATGGCGAAAGTCGAATTTTTAGAGTTTTGGACCGGAAGTGGACTTTTTGATATCGGTGTCGAAATGCGATTATGAGAGTTGGAACAACTCTGTTATATTATTTGGTACTTGCCTGAAAAATTTGACGTCATTTCGGGTTGGTTTGATAGGTTTTGGCACGGGTTTTCGAAGTTGGAAGTTTTGGAAGTTCATGAATTTGATTCATGGTGCGGTTCGTAGTTTCGACGTTGTTTGATGTAATTTAATACCTTGAGCGAGTCCGCGTTAGGTTATGGAACTTGTTGGTATGTTTGGACGGGGTCCCGGGGGCCTTGGGCGACTTTCGGATAGGCTACGAGTCATTTCCCTCCTATTTTGAACTGTCATTCTGTCTTCTGGTGTTCTTCTTCACGAACGCGGAGAGTATCTCGCATTCGCGAAGTGTTACTGTTGATCACCTCATATTTCTTCTTCGCGTTCGCGTTCAACGTCTCGCGTTCGCGTAGGTTTCGTCCCTTGTTCTTCGCGTTCACATTCAGCCCATCGCATTCGCGAAGGTTTATCTTTTCATCCACCGCATTCACGATTAGACACTCGCGTTCGCGAATCTCTTCCTGGCAGCCTCATATTTCTTCTTCGCGTTCGCGAAGGTTTCCTGTTCTTATTCTTCGCGTTCGCGGCCCTTTGCTCGCGTTCGCATAAGTCAGTCGTGGGCCATTAGATTTTTCCTCTCCGCATTCGCGAAGCACAACCTGGCAGTTCATTTTTCTTCTTCGAGAACGCGATCCTTTCTACGCGTTCGCGATGCACAATCATCTCGGCAGAATATAAGATTTCCAAATTGAGGGTTAGGCCATTTTTATCACATTTTGACTTATAGAGCTCGGTTTTGAGCGATTCCTTGTGGGTTTTTCAAGCAAATCGATTGGGTAAGTGTTCTTCACCTAGAATCTATTTATTTCCATGATTCTATTTTTATGTTTATCATTTAAATTGTGTTTTGAGTTGAGAAAAATAGTGGTTTTTGAAGAATATTTTTAAAATAAAAAATTATGATTTGAGAGACGAAATGGTATCGGAATTTGATAAAATTGATATGGTTGAACTCGTATCGGAATGGGTGTTCGGATTTCATGAAAATTATGTCGGGTTCCTAGAGGCGGGCCCCGCATTGACTTTTATTGACTTTTTGGTATAAAATTTTAAGTCGGCGTATTATTATCCGGAATTATTTCTGATGAATTTTAATGAAGTTATACAATTAATTTGAATAGGTTTGAATGGCTCGGAGGTCAATTCAAGAAAGAAGGCGATTTTGGAATATCGGCATAACTTTAAAAGAGTAAGTATCTTGCCTAACCTCGAGTGGGGGAATTACCCCTTAGGCATTGAGTCTTATGTGGAAATCGTTTGGTTGGAAGCCGTGTACGCGAGGTGACGAGTACGTACTCGAGCTTATATGTGTAAATTTTATTGGTTTAAAGTTTTAGGCATCTTTATATATTAAATTGGATAATTGTTGGCACTAGTAAATCCTTGAATTATCATGTTGCATTCCTTATTTGTCAAGTTTATATTTTATATAATAATTTGGTGTTATTGTTATTTGGATTTTATGTGAATTCCGTGTGTTTGTTGATTTGATATGTTTCTTGGAACTAAATTCATGATGGAATCCTTATCTGTAAATGTTTATTAAATAAGTTTAAATTGAGGAGTTAATATAATTATCAAGAATGTGGATTAATGAAGGTGTTGCCCTATACGGAGTATTATTCACCTCTGTTGACTGTTTTGAGGTTTTATAAAAGTTGTGTGGAGCCTTGGGCTATTTATTGAGAAATTTATTGATTCTGCTACATATTTGGAACTTGATTGTGGTCAGTGGGAAATTGTGATATGAATTGTTATATTGTATTGTGGATTAAACACTCTCCTTGACGTTATTTATGCTTTCTACCTTGCTTGTTAATGATATACATGTGCTTGGTGAGGAAGAGTGTAAAGCATGAAGGGTGATGCCGTGCCATTTGAATTATATTATCATGTGAGGGAGAGTGTAAAGCACGAATGGTGATGCCGTGCCATTTGAATTATATTATCATGTGAGGGAGAGTGTAAAGCACGAAGGGTGATGCCGTGCCATTTGAATTATATTATCATGTGAGGGAGAGTGTAAAGCACGAATGGTGATGCCGTGCCATTTGAATTATATTATCATGTGAGGGAGAGTGTAAAGCACGAAGGGTGATGCCGTGCCATTTGAATTATATTATCATGTGAGGGAGAGTGTAAAGCACGAATGGTGATGCCGTGCCATTTGAATTATATTATCATGTGAGGGAGAGTGTAAAGCACGAAGGGTGATGCCGTGCCATTTGAATTATATTATCATGTGAGGGAGAGTGTAAAGCACGAATGGTGATGCCGTGCCATTTGAATTATATTATCATGTGAGGGAGAGTGTAAAGCACGAAGGGTGATGCCGTGCCATT
>AWOL01S0032849.1:0-15809 GCA_000715115.1 Nicotiana otophora
AACAAAGAAGATTCTGTATATTCATTAGATTCACTTGGATAATCCCAAGTTAGTGGCAAACAATAGCTCAATTTAGTTTCTTCTTGTATTTACTACTCGTAAATCGAATTTTAATAGAAGTAATAGAGTAACAGATAACAACTGGCAATAGATCCACCACTAAAATAAAGAAGTATTAATATCGAAAAGCTTTACCGTTTTGGCGATAACACCACCCCAGCCTTCATCAAAGGCTCTTTTCATCACTGTATAGTTGGTCCCAGGAGGACCCGACCCGATGACGAATGGGTTGGGCATTTCCAAACCGTTAACAGTAACACTGAGATCGGGCTCCACAGACTGACCCTCTGAGGCCATAATTCTGAACCCAACTCGGCTTCTACCGTAATTCGAGCTCAAGGACCTACGGGGCCGACCCATCATAGGGAATTCAGCGCCCGAGTTACCATCAAGTCCAATTCTGATTCGTTGAGCCAACCCAAGTGACGCCATAGCTGAATTTTTGTTTTTGATGAACTCGGATTCTGACTCAGTAGCAACTCGGAACAGAGAAAAAGATGAAAATGAATATCTTAGGAATCTGAGTTGGGAAAATAAGAATTGTATTTAAATGGCTGTTGCTTGTAGTTGTCTGACAAACGTGAGTTGCTCTAATGGTAAGCACCCTCCATTTCCAACCAAGAGGTTGTGAGTTTGAGTCATCCAAGAGCAAAGGTGGGTAGTTCTTGGAGGGAAGGATGCCGAGGGTCTATTGGAAACAGCCTTTTTACCTCAGTGTAGGGGTAAGGTCTGCATACACACTAGTCTTCCCATACTCAATTATAGTGGATTGTTGTTGTTGCTTGTAGTTGTCTATTTGTACTTTATAACGAGGAGACTCAAAGAGCGAGTACAGAAAGGGAAAGGCAATGGTTTTTTCAGAATGAAGATTAAAGAGTGACGTTTTTAGTTAAATTAAATGATGACCGAAAATTGAGCATAGAGATGACCTGTCGATGGTTCATTATTGCGGGTTTTGATAACAAAAACTTTAACAAGTGCCAAGAAAATGGATAATGGAAATATACCTCGTGTTGTGGACTAGTAGTACGGTGCAAGGAAATGAGCTGTTTTGACTTCTAATATTGGGATTTTATTCCTTTGCATGAGCTACTCTCTTCTACGACACCGTTTGCAGGATAAAAATCCGCTTATAATCCATGTTTACATTAAATCAATAAATCAGATTTTTGCTTAATCAGAAAAAATTATATATATATATATATATATATATATATACCTCAATAAACCACTTAATCTTAATAATTAATATAATTTGATGTAAATACTCTGTGCAAATAAATTTTTACGTTTAAAGGACCGTCATTTTACGTGTTTCCTATCGAAGAGGGCTTTATTTTTAGTAGAACTCCAGAAATTTTTATCACTCTATTATACCTTTAGTGATAAACGGAAGAAGTTGGTTAAAGCATTTTGACGTAAAAATATACTCTGTAATTCTATTTTATATGATGATTATTAACTAGAAAAGAGCTTAATATATCAACTTAACTTGTATAACATATGAGTGAAAGCAGAGTGACCGTAATATAATATTAAAATAGTTAGCTGGAAGATTAGATGGGATCCATAATTTTTAAATTGTTGGGGCAAACTTTGCTCCTAAATCAATTCGGCCAAATTTTCATGTAGAATGAATGATCAACCTAGTAACATGCATCAGAATATTTTTATTTTTTCTTCCACTTATTAAATTTCAGAATCAGCCAATAATAGAGATGAGCATTGAGTTAACCCCTTAACATCCAAGATTGGAAATACCATCATGTTTACCTATGGCTATGGTAATATTGAGAATTACATTGAGCTAAAAGTCAACGTAAAAGTGTATTAAAATGCACATAATAAATATTGATTATTATATGAAGGCAAATCACCTTAACTTTTGTCGCTAAACGAGAAGACAGAAACAATTACCTTTTCACGATTAATAAAAAGTTACTACAAACTAACATGTATAGATGATTAGCAATCAATTGACTGAAGGTAGAGTTAAAATTAAACTAAAACTTGTGTACTTCGTCCCTTCTGTCGTCGTATAGTCGAAGACTAGGAAGTAAAAGTCGAGAAAAAAATGGGGCTGCTTTTTATTATGCCTTTTGGTTATGTAACATATTTTCCAGCCCCTGAAATGATATAGAAATAAGAAACTATTACTTACCTTGTTGTTCCAAGACAACATGTTGTGAATGCTTCCTTGAGGGGGAAAAATGACCAGTTTTTAAAGTTTTTTCTTTCCTTAATTTCATATAGAATCTACCCTCAATCTTTTTTTACATGAAGTTGCTTGGTTAAAACCATAATCTACAAGATCAATCTAATGTAGATGTTGTATAGGTCAAAATTTACCGCCGAGCATTTAGGACGAGGTAGTATCGAGAAAAAATTCAATCGAGGTCGATCAGGAAATGACGAAGCTCGTGGTCGGGATGTCAACAATGACCGAAGGTGAGCACCGTGAAAAAGGCTGTAACAGCTAGTTTTTAGAATAGTATAATAGAGAGAATATTCTAAAAAATATTTTGGCACATATACTATTATATTTTTTTTAGGGATATGTCCCATATAAAGAGAAAAAAAGATAGGAAAATGGGGCATGTGATATTCATTGGATAAGAACATACTTCTATAAAAGATTCTCTCTCTTGTAAAAGATACAAAGATTACATTTTCATCAAGATTCTTGTTCATATTATTCCATACTTTTCCATCAGATCCGAGAATAGTTCGAACATTCTAGGATTTATCTGTCACTCATCATTGTCAGGAGGAACAATCATCTAGTTCATTCATTATTGGGTGAATCACTTCTACTATTTATTTAAATATTATTTATTTTTATTTATTGCTAGATACTCCTCCATTATTGCTTATTACTTTTGGAATATTTAATGTATGTTATTATTAGTCTCTCACTAGATCTGTTCCACATTATTCACATGTTCAGAATTCAAATCTAGAGATATTATCATTAACTAGGTTTAAACCATCATTACATAAAATAATAGTTTTAACTGAAAGTTATACTTTTTGGTCAAATAATTTGGCGCCGTCTGCGGGGATTTTCTAGTTAAATTTTTAGTTTCCTCTAGATCTATAACTAACACGGTTCATTAACGTAAAAAAAAAAAAGAGGCAAGAACAAGATCTCCTTTCTTTGCATGTACAAATCCAATATGGCAGGTAACAGAGAAGAAACAATGAGGATAACAAGTGACCTCCCAACCAACATCATGAACATCATCAATGAGAGCTGTGAAACAGCAGACGGAGACACAACGCCCAACGCCTACCCTGGATAAGATGGATCACCTCCTCCTCTCTACAGCATCACAAAATCTCTTGGTAAGGGAGCCTCTATATCAGTGGCGCAGGAGACACCCCCAGTTGTAAAAAAAGCTCCTTGAGGCTTGGCTAACTGACACGCTAACCAGCATCCTCCGTAAGCCCGCTCGGGACCCGACTACAGAAAATGCAAGGACTTGCTTTGTACTACCAGCAGACGAACAACATGACCAACCTCCTCCTCCAATGACAGGTATTACTCACAATGTCATTAATAGTGCATGTGACCACACTCTCGCAACCGTTCTGAAAAGGATGGAGGAAATAGAGAATGAAAACAAAGCGCTTCGGGACCAAATGAGAGAACACCAAGAAAGGGTCGATAAGATACCGGACGCCCCTAAGCTCTTGCCGAAGAGGGATGCTGACCGATTCGTCGAGCAGCCGTATAGTGATGACGGCCCCACATGCCATACCAAAAACCTTTAAAACGCCCCTATCTCAAAATATATGATGGCACGACCGACCCCGAAGACCATTTGACTCACTACGTCACCGCCGTGAAAGGCAATGATCTCGCCAAGGAATACGTATCCTCCATTTTGTTGAAAATATTCGGCGAGACCCTCACGGGAGGAGCATTGACATGGTATTCACAACTGCCTACACGTTCCATCAAAACTTTTGAAGAAATGGCCGACAAGTTCGTAACGACCCATACTGGGGCCAAGAAAGCCGAAGCAAGAGTAAACAATATATTTTCTATTAAACAATCCTCGAGAGAGGGATTGAGGGACTTCATCACCCAGTTCAACCGAGTAAGAATGACCTTGCCAAATTAATCAGAAGGGATGACGATCGCAACCTTTCAGAACGGGCTGAGCATAAACGGTTCAAGGGCAACAAGAAAGCTATTAAGTCAGCTCATGAAGTACCCTCCAACTATTTGGGATGAAATACATAATGTGTATTATGCCGAGGTCCGAGTAGACGAGGACAACCTCAATGGACCGACTCATCGATTGACCTCGGTACAGGCCGAATCCGGAAAAGATCAAAGGAATGATATTAGAAGGGACCTCGCAACTCCGCAATCCAACAAGGAACAGCATCTACCACATGTCAGAGATGACTTTGCATCCTCATCCCGCCACGAAGAGGGCCCACCCAGATCAAGGACAGGGACTCACCGGAACTAAAGAGATATGCCCCTTTTATTATCCGCTCAAAATTTTTGTGTGTCACCTACATAAATAGTCTATTCCCTGAAGAAGCTCGGACCAAAGGTGAAGTGGCCGCAAAAGATGAGGTCGGACCCGAGTACTAGAAAATCGGACGCCCTTTGCAAGTTACACCAAGAGCGATGGCAAAACACCGAGGATTGCATCGCCCTAAGACAAGAGGTCGTAAACATGCTACGTCAGGGACACCTCAAAGAGTTGCTGAGCGACCGGGGAAGGACTAACTTTGCCAAAGGTCATGAACAACATCAAGGACAGCCAAAACCGCCCTCACCGACCCGCACCGTCCACATGATCATCGGCGGTGGCAACAATGCTTCCATCAACAGTGTGAAGTTCACCACAACCCACTAGCTCAAACGGTCAATCACCCACGAACGGTATGATGAACTCGGAGAAAGTATCATCTTCGATAAGTCAGATATCGATGGTTTGGGTTTCCCACACTATGATGACCTTGTTATCACTTTACGAATTTTAGATACCAATGTGAGACGCATTATGGTAGATGATGGAAGCGGCACGTGCATTATCCACCCTCAAGTGCTTGCATAAATGAAACTCGAAGATAGGATAGTGCCGCATTGCATCACGCTAACAGGTTTTAACAATGCAGTTGAACGAACATCTGGAAAAATCACACTCCCCGTCCTGGCCAGTGGCGTCACTCTGGATACCATGTTCCATATCATGGACCAAGACACAACGTACAACGCCATAATAGGGCGGCCATGGATACACACCATGAGAGCCATCCCTTCCAGCTTGTACCAAGTCATCAAATTCCTAACTCTATGGGGAATATTAAGTATACGAGGGGAACAACGCACATCCCGGGAATGCTACCGCATCACCCTAGACTGTACGAACACTCAACAAATGAAGGACAAAGAAAAAAAGGCATAGCAGTCAACATGATTGAGGTTGATATGTGATGATATCAAGGACATCATCAGAGATCCTGATACGATCAAAGCAGCAAGATCGACAATAGAAGACCTCGACCTCGTCCAATTAGACAACAGCGACCACAACAAGAAAGCTTACATCGACTGTAAACTTCAGGAACCAGGTAAATTTCGCCAATTCTTAACTGCTAACATGGACTTGTTTGCTTTTAGCCATGTAGATATGCCAGGAATCCCATAGGAAATCGCCACACACAAGCAGAGCATCGATCGATTCCACCCCCCGGTGAGGCATGTTAGGCGTAAGTTCAACTCCGTAATTAATGATGTGGTACATGAAGAGGTGGAAAAACTATTGGAAAATAGCTCCATCAGGGAGTCGAAATACCCCCAGTGGGTCGCCAACGTGGTCATAGTAAAAAAGAAGAATGGAAAATGGCAGATGTGCGCAGATTTTCATAGATTTGAACAAGGCATGCCCAAGGATTCATTTCCGTTACCCCATATTGACCAACACATCGACGCAACGGCCAGACATGAACTACTGAGCTTCTTGGACGCCTACTTGGACTATAACCAAATCCTTATAGAAGAAAAGGATTAAGAGAAAACCACTTTTATCACCAATCAGGGGACGTATTGCTATAGGGTCATGCTTTTCGGGCTGAAAAATGCAAGGGCGACTTACCAAAGGTTAGTGACGAGGATGTTCAAAGATCAACTTGGAAAAACGATGGAAGTCTACATAGACGACATACTGGTCAAGTCCGAAAGGAAAAATGATCACATCGACATACTCAGGCGATACAAAATGAAACTGAACCCCGAAAAGTGTGTGTTCCACGTGGCCTTAGGAAACTTTTTAGGTTTTATGGTATCATAATGAGGCATCGAGGTCAACCCTGATCAAATCAAAGCCATTGAAGGGATACCAGAGCAGTTGACCACCAAAAAATAGGTTCAGAGGTTTATCGGCCGTATCGCCGTCCTTTCAAGGTTCATTTTACGATAGTCAGATAGGTGCCACAGATTCTTCGGCGTACTCAAGAAGGATAACGACCTCCAATGGACTTTCGAGTGTGTCCAAGCCTTGAAGGAGTTGAAAGCGTATTTGTCATCGCCACCATTTCTCTCAAAACCAGAATCATCGAAATGCCTCCTCGTCTACCTCGTTGTATCCGAAGTAGCTGTGAGCGTCGTCCTGATCCAAGAAAATAAAGGTACGCAGTCTCCTATCTATTACAGTAGCAAAACACTAATCGACGTCGAGACGAGATACCCTCACTTTGAAAAACTAGCCCTGGCCTTAGTCGTAGTTTCACGAAAGCTTAGACCATATTTCCAGTGCCATCCCATCTCGGTCGTCTCGTCTTTTCCCCTAAGAAGTATTTCACATAAACCCGAGCTATCGGGCAGGTTGTCCAAATGGGCCATCAAACTAAGCGAGCACGATATCACATATCAACTGCAAACAACGATAAAGTCACAAGTTCTTGCTGACTTCGTCACCGACATCAGCTAAAAAATAATGCTTGAAGTTAAAAGAGAGGTCGCCTACACTTCTCCCCAAATACAGGACCTCTAGATCATAAACACTGACGGCGCGTCCAATACGTCAGGGTCCGGGCTGGGACTCAAGGTTCCCGCACATGACTAACAACGAGGCCGAGTATGAGGCCTAATTGCAGGGTTAAGACTAGCACTCAAATACGGGGCGAAATGGTTAAGACTACATTGCGATTCTCAACTCGTTGTCAACCAAGTCACAGGGACTATCCAAATCAAGGAACAAAGGTTACAAAAATACCAGATCGAATATGCAAGCTACTGCCCGAGTTCGACGAATGTCAACTTGACCAGATCCCTCGAGCACAGAACACCGAGGCAGACGGCCTCACCAAAATTGTCGTAGCTACCAAATGCATTATAATCAGAGACAGAAATGTAGTCCACCTTCTTAATTCATCGATAAACTAAATCGAGGTAAGAACCATAAACCTGACTTGGGACTGGTGCAACCGTATTGTTACATACTTACAGGACGGCGTACTCCCAAGTGATAAAAAATAGGGGAAACAATTGTGAATACAAGCAGCAAGGTACATCATCATTCACAACGACTTGTACAAGAGAACAAACGACGGTTCTTTGGCGAAATGCTTAGGCCGAAATTAGACGCGGCGCGTCCTCAAAGAGGTCTGCGAAGGCCATTGTGGAGCTCATTTCGACAATCGGGCTTTGGTCAGATGCCTTATACGGGGAGGGTATTACTTGCCCACCATGAAAAAAGAGGTCGCGAACATTCCTGAAAAAATGCGAATAATGCCAAAAGTACGCCCCAATGATTCACTAAGTAGGAGAACACCTCCACTCAGTCACTTTCCCTTGGCCATTCATCAAATAGGGAATGGACATCGTAGTCCCCCTCCCGGCATCGCGAGGTAACATATGATTTCTTTTAGTTTTAACTGACTATTTCTCTAAATGGGTAGAAGCAGGAGCATTCGCCCAAATACGTGAACATGAAGTGATCGCCTTCATATGGAATATCATATGCCCGTTTGGCCTCCCCAAAGAGACCAGCTACGATAACGGACCCCAATTTACAGGAAAGAAGGTCGCTGAACTTTTTAAGAAGTGGCATATCAAAAGAATATTCTCGACGCCATACCACCCCGCGGGCAACGGACAAGCAGAGTCCTCCAACAAATCGATACTGAACATTATGAAGAAAAAACTTGAAGACGCTAAAGGGCTATGGCCGGAAATATTATCAAAAGTACTCTAGGCCTACCGAACAACGCCGAGGACAAGCACAGGAGAGACACCTTACTCTTTAGTCTATGGGGCTGATACAGTAATACCGGTCAAAGTCGGGGAGCCCAGCCTAAGATACTCCTACGAGAGCAAACCAAGGAACAATGAAAGTAGAAGGCATGAGCTAGACGAAGTCGAAGAACGATGGGGCATGGCCTACATAAGGATGATCGCCCAGAAACAATAAGTAGAACTCTATTATAACAAGAAAAAAAAGGTCAGGACGTTTAAATTCGGGGACTACGTGCTTAAATCCAAAACACAAGCAAGCAAATACCCATGAGAAGACAAACTAGGAACAAATTGGGACAACATGTACAAAATCACGGCAACAACGAACAAAGGATCATTCCAACTAAAAACAATGGAAGGAAAGCTACTACCAAACAACTGGAATATTACCCACCTCAAGTATTTCAACTTTTAGGAGGTAAAGTGTCCCCCACATTGTACTCTTTTTTCCCTCACTTGAGTTTTATCACAATTGGATTTTCTCAAGGAGGTTTTTAACGAGGCGACGAAGGGGACACTTCAAGTCGAAGTACGCAAAAACAGTGGCCCGGGATGGCTAGTTCATTACCCGACCTCTCAAGCCTTCTCGAGGACGACCAATGAAGGGACTAGATAGACTGGGACTGGAACGTCAACTAACACCCAAAAATTTGTAAATTTCTCTAAGTGTATGAACAAAACAACAATGCATGAAGTTTATTTCTATTTTATCTAAATGTACAACCAATGCAACAATGCTTAAAGTTTACGATGCCGACAAACTCCACACCTAGAAGCATATCTTTCCAACATAGGTTATGTTCGAACTTGTTCGAACTAACACCTAATGGCCCTCGGCCATAGTCAAACATAGGTTATGTTTGACCTTGTTCGAACTAACACCTAATGGCCCTCGGCCATAGTCAAACATAGGTTATGTTCGACCTCGTTCAAACTAACACCTAATGGCCCTCGGCCATAGTCAAACATAGTTTATGTTCGAGCTTGTTCGAACTAACACCTAATGGCCCCCGACCATAGTAAAACATAGGTTGTGTTCGACCTTGTTCGAACTAACACCTAATGGCCCCCGACCATAGTAAAACATAGGTTGTGTTCGACCTTGTTCGAACTAACACTTAATGGCCCTCGGCCATAGTCAAACATATGTTATGTTCGACCTCGTTCGAACTAACACCTAATAGCCCTCAGACATAGTCAAATATAGGTCATGTTCGACCTCGTCCGAACTAACACCTAATGGACCTCGGCCATAGTCAAACATAGGTTATGTTCGAACTAACACCTAATGGCCCTCAGCCATAATCAATTATATGTTATGTTTGACCTTGTTCGAACTAACACCTAATGTGCCTCAACCATAGTCAAACATAGGTTATGTTTGACCTCGTTCGAACTAGCACCTAATGGCCCTCGACCATAGTCAAATATAGGTCATGTTCGACCTCGTTCGAACTAACACCTAATGGACGTAGGCCATAGTCAAACATAGGTTATGCTCGACCTCGTTCGAATTAACATCTATGTTACACCCCATGTTTTCGTACGTAAAATTACGCCATGAGTAAATTGATGAAAGTTCGAAAATGAGATATTACATCCAGCATTTTCGTACGTTAGAGTTTCGTCGTAAGTTAATCGTTGTAAGTTCGGGAATGAGATTACTTTGAGATTATAAACATTATGCTATTTCAAACAAGTGATGAGTAAATTCGTGAAGGTGAGAGGATAAGTGAATCAAAGAAAATGAGTTTCGTCAAAATTTGACAATTTGGCATAAAATACGGTCCGAGCTATAATACCCGATATTTATGGACTAGTACCATACAAGGTACCACATGACCATTATAGCAAGGTGTATAAAATGTGAGTAGTATTTTAAGTAATTTGAGATAATTCTTAATTATATAGGTAATTGATTAATGAGAGATTAACTAGTTAATTAAGAATTGGTAGATGATTAATTAAGACTTTTGGATAAAGCCAAAAACGTGGCAGCAACTCAAAGCCAATTTGGTGACTCTTTACTTGCATTGTTAGGTGACATTTTAAGAGATATTTGGTGGCTAAAGTAAGCCTTATTAAGTGAGCACCCTTAAGCAATGTCTGTCGTTGTTGTCCTAGTTTAAAATAAACATACATATATTCTTAGTCTATTGTACCCACATGGATACCGTTTCTCTTTCTTTTTATACAGTTTCTAATTTCTCCACTTCATCTGCTAAATCTTTTCTGAAATTAAGAATTTTAGCCGTTCAAGTGTGTTTAAGGGTTCAGTTTGGGTCTGGTGTTTGTAGCTTTCTTTGATCACTTACTCATTAACGTCTCATAAGTAACGGAGATTTTCAATTTCAAAGCGTGAGATTTGTGATTATAAGGGAGTACGGTGCAATCTTTTTCAAGAATATCATACAGATTTTTTCCTATTTCGCTCCGCCATTACGTGTTGTTGCAATTGACGTGTGTTAGAGGGATTGTCAAGAGAATCGGCTCAGGTATGTTAAGGCTAAACCTTTCTTCGTTTTGGCATGATCCAGTAACTACATGTGTTTAAACGAGACATAAAGAGAAGTTCATACTCCTGAATTTATATACATTATCCTAATCTCATAAATTATAGTATTCTTCTTATCGGGACTTCATATTTAATTGAGTATTGTCTTTTTCCAGTCAAGAGAACAAAGAGCTTATATATATAATATTACAGTATTTTCATTACCATCGAGCTATAATCGATGGACAGGCCCCTATTGGGCAACCTCTGATCAGATGGTAAGTTATATACCGAGCCTACTGTGGCCGAGCGCCTATGAGTGAGTCCAATTGGCCGAGATACAGAGCCTAGTATGGCCGAGTGCCTATGAGCGAGCCTACTATGGCAGAGGAGTTGTATATATACCGATTCTTATAGGGCCGGACAACTATTTTACATACTATATCGAAAGAATTGAGTCAGTATCAACATGTAAGCATATCTTCAGATTATCTGACTCCTAGTTACTTTCAGTTATTATATTATCAGTTCAATTTCAGTTTTTAGTTATTCTGTTACCTTACATACTCGGTACATTATTTCGTACTGATGTCCCTTTCTTTGGAGACGCTGCATTTCATGCGTGCAAGTTCAGACAGACAGGCGGGTAGATCTCCTCAGTAGGTATTGCCCGAGTTTTGCTTTATCGGTAAGATCCATGTCCTTCGGATTTGTTGGGTCTAGGAGTTTTGTGTACATCTTGTGTATATATGTATATAGTTTATGAGTAGGTCGGGGCCCTGTTCCGATCACGGTACATCCATTTGTAGAGGCTTATAGACATATCCTGTTAGTTAGTGCAGTATGTTGGGCTTGTAGGCCTTATATGTATATTTTGTTGGTTTGTCAGCTGTAGTAGTTATGAGGCCTTGCCGACCCAACTTTATATTGATGTTTAGTCAGCCTTGGTATCCATTCAGTTTTATATTTTGCTTTGTAAATTGTTTTGCAATATGGCTCATGGCCAGAGTATGACATTATATGTTCAGAGTCCCTTAGTCGTAAGTTGGTACGCAAGGATAGGTGAGGCACCGGGTGCCGGTCTCGCCCCCCCAGGTTCGGGGCGTGATAAAAGTGGCATCAGAGCAGTTCTGTCCTTGGGAGTCTACAAGCTGTGTCTAGTAGAGTCTTGTTTATGAGTGTGTTGTGCACCACGCTTGTAAGCAGGAGGCTACAAGGCATTTAGGACTGTCATTCCTTCTTCTTACTCTAGATCGTGTGGTAGAGCTCAGTTGTAAGAACTCAATTTCCTAAACTCTATGTTATTCACAATACGACGATGCCTACGTCCAGAAAGACGGTTGGTAAGATTTATAGCTGTGGAAGAGTTGAGTCAGAGGAACTCGATTTCTGCATCATGCTTATGACAGATAAATATGAGGTATCCAGCATATCATGTGTATACTAAGATATGTAAGTTTTTTGATAAGGTTCCCTAAGGCAAGAATGTCTATCCACTCTTACGGTAAAAAAGAATAAGAGAATCGGAAGGTAGACACAAGATTCAGCAAGTAAAAGAAGCAAGGTGAAGAAGGGTACGAGATACCCAGTTAATGAAGACTAACAGTATTTATAATACAAGCAAAGAGATATAAGCATTTTGAGTTACCTTCAATTGTAACAGAAGTATGTACAATTGGCCACACCCATCTCATTTATGCCCTATGGGGCTAACAAAATTAGTATAAGAGAAAGCAGGATGTGAGGATCTAGCTGGGGTTAGGGTAACCCAAAATGGTGGATAGATTGTTAGCGTTAGCTGACATTTTCAAAGGATATTGCAAATGTACTAATAGATCTCCTTGTGAGACACCCAGAGGGTGCACTCTAAAATAGTACAGCTAGATATGAATACTACGAAGATAGGCACTGGAAGCCTTGAAGGGATAAATATTACCTTAGTGTAGCTCCCGTCCCTAGTGGAGAAAGAATGTCAGGTAACCTGAAGAGCCATTAGATGGAGCAAGGGGAGCTAAAATCAAAAGAATGTCTTGTTCGAGTTTTCAAATAAAGTGATAGACATAAATGTTAGCAGGAAATAAGAAGAGAGTTAATGAAGTATTATGAGTAAGATGTGATACATGGATGACAACGGTATATAAAAAAAAGATGACAATATTATAGAGTCTATAGTCAAGTGAAGGAAAGGACGAGAGGTGACAGGCCTTGAGACAACAAAAGAATATAGGACATAAAGTCATATCCTTATTTCGAGAAATAAGTTCGTAACTCCAACGTGATTACCAAAAGGAAAGGTTAGACCCCAGAATAATAGAAATCAGTATGGGATGGTGAACAAGATAAACTAAGCATGAATTAGGGACTGAGTGATTTGATAATGTTCGACATCATGAGAATTTCAGATTTCATTTTGGCGATAATAGAATGGACGACAGAAGAATAAACTTTAAAGGTCATTCAGAAAGACACTTCCTTAAGGCAAGCAATGTGAACAAAGTTAAGCTTAAGGGATTGTATGTGCTAGTTGCACTAAGTGTCACTATCGCGAATAAGGAATTTTGTTATCCTTGGTATAGAAGGATTACCGCAAGGCGATTAAGGTTAATCGATGATATGAAAGAATGCCACAGATGAAGAGGTAAAACATCTATAGGTAGGTCGTCGTAGCTCCAACTCTTAGTCCCCTAAAGGGGTGAATATGGAGTGATGTGGCATTAAGTCAGAATTAAGTGGTTCTAGTAACTATGGAATGGTAAAGGAAGAATGCGATAAAAATGAAAAAGGAATTAGATTGCATTTATCCAAATCCTTCAGATATGCTACAATTTCAGAATATTATACAAGCACGATGTCAAGGAAAGGAAGTAAGGGCTCTTGCCCGAAATGTTATTGATAAATAAGGAGCCAGTGCGAGAGGTAAGTTAAGACAAAGGAAATAATCCAAGGAAGATTACGCAAAATATTGATATGAGAATGGGCCAACGAGTAGTTAGTAATTGATTCAGGAAGAGCCTGGTTATAGCTAAACAAGCGGACACAGACAAATCAACAGATTGTGCAAGACGAACATAGTGGACCCCAACATGAGGAATTCAGTCTCGCAGATATGACATTGTGATCCTTGAGATATATTCAGATAGGAGTTGGAGTAGTTAAAGTTAAATAAAAGAGAATGCCACTGGGAAGACAGTCAAAATATTAGTTTAGAAGTAACTCTACAAGCACAAGGGCATGGAAGTAAGTAACTACGGATAATTATAGGTAAGGAAGGACATCAAAAGATCCGTAATAAGCTCACAACTTTATAAGAGTCAGAGGGACCTCCCTAAGTATTACAATGAAAGACTATCTGAGAAAAGAAGGAAGAAGGCTGCAACCTAAGCATAGTGACCTAAAAAGGAAATGGTCTTGTAATAATAGTCTCATAACAACATTATACGCACTCCATTAGAAAGTGGCACCTATCGTGGCTAATGAACGGGAAGTAAAATCAAAAGTAATACTCGAGATCATATGAGTTGCACAAAAATTCTATCTTGTGTGGGAACTAAGAAAAGCTAAGTAGGCACGCAACAAGGAGGCAGAAAGACCAGGAAAAGTAATAGCTTACGTTTAAAGGAAGCTGAGAAGGAACGAAAGGAATTATTTGATCAATTATCCAGAGTTAGTTACGTTATGAACGCACTTAAGTGTTCAAAGTATTATCCATACAACATATATGTTGACAATGATACGACCGTAGAAGATTCTGGTATAAGTTAAAAGAAAGAATTGAGCCCAGGTCATAGACAAATGATTGAATTATTAGAAGATTATATCATGGATATTTCATAGCGTCCATGAAGAGCTAAAGTAATAACCAATACCATGAGCCGCATATTGAAAGATAGCTTAAGCCTACATAAAGGTTGATCAGAGGAAAGAAGAAACTAAAGAGTTATATCAACTAAGTAAATCAGGAGTTTGATTGTTGGACCCAGAAAATTATGGACATCGTGATCGAGAACATTGCAGAATCACTCTTAATATCAGAGGTACAAGAGAGACAATACAATAGCAATATTTTATAACGGCTCTATGATAAATCCAGTCAGAAGAGTACCGGCCATCATAAGAAGTCAGCATGAAGCTCTCACCGGATTATGTATGCACCATAGGTGCAAGTATTATAATAGAGCTTCAAGTTGTGGATGTGAATTATACATGTGTTAAAGCGAGGTCATGAAAGAGATAGAAGACGTGATGCGGGATTTTAAGGTAAGTAAAGTAAAGGTGAACAACGTACGAGATACTCAAATGCAGAAGGTTGCGAACAGTTCATACTTTGGATAGAAGGCTAGGAGCGCGGGGATTCAGTATCCATGAATGATAGAGGCATCGTCAGTGACATATCTTCCAGTCGATGATTTCTAGGTATCGATAGGTTCAGTTAAGAGAGTAAAGAAGAGTTAGAGATGATGTGATGTCTCGCTTGATGTTTCAGAATAACATAAGGAAATATATGGTGCAAGCAAGTTGAAGGAAGATTGTGAATAGTATAAATAGATACGTATAGGTCGCAAGCTAAAGTATGGTAAAGCAACAAGGTTTTGAGAAGATAGGAGCAAGGATAAGAAAGGGCGAGATGAGATTAGGCCATCAGTCTTAAGAAGAACAGTAATGAAGAAGCGTTAAAAGACTTAGCTTTATGCATATAGGATAAGCAACGAAAGTAACATGGAGTTCGGTAGTAGACCTCAGTAACGATAAATCGAAGTAAGAATTATAGTATAGTATGACCTACCTAGATGTAGTAAAGTCATACGAATGGATAACCGGGTCTATAAAATAAGATATAGCAATATTCGTAAGTTCAACAAAATCGAGCAAAGAATTTCAGTATACCTATAGAGTCCCAGAGAGACATCTTATCAAGCTCTGTATATGCTTACAAAGTGAGGCCTAGAGATTGGCTAAAAACTGGAGGAAAAAGGAGAGAAGAGTCGCATAGGC
>AWOL01S0032851.1:7387-29066 GCA_000715115.1 Nicotiana otophora
AATCAATACTCAATTATCACCAGAAAATCCGTAAACATGATAAGAACGATATATTTAACAATACTAGTCTAAACATGGATAACATGAACAAAGGAAACTATAATTGCAAGAAACCAAGCCCCCACCCGCATGCTTTAACCCGACTATAACGCATAAGTACTCGTCACCTCACATATACGTCGTTCCCCAACATCTAAACATGTAGCAAATAGACAAACAAGTCTTATTCCCTCAAGTCAGGGTTAGACACAATACTTACCTCGCTCCAAAGGCCACTCAATGCTCAATTACCGTTTTTCTCTAGAATTCACCTCCGAACCACTCGTATCTTTTCAAAAATGACTCAATAATATCAAATATTGCTAAAGGAATCAATTACATTGCATAAATTTAGATTTCCCAAACTTCCCCCCCCAAAAAGTTAAAAATTGACCCCGGGCCTGCTTGGTCAAAACCCGAGGTTCGAACTAAAATCTATTTATCCATTCACCCCGAGCCCGAATATGCAATTAATTTTGGAATCCGACCTCAATTTGATGTCTAAATCTCAACTTCCCAAAAATCCCTAATTCTACCCAAACCCCCAATTTCTACCATGGAAATCCTAGATTTTTGGTTAAATATTCATGAAATGTAATGGGTATTTGAAATAAAATGGTTTGGAATCACTTACCAACACTTTGGGGAAGAATTTAGCTTGGGAGAATCGCCTCTAGGCCGTTTGGCTTTTGAAAAGTTGAAAGAATGGCTTAAGTCCCGTGTTGGGACTGTTTTATGAACTGGGCGACAGTGTTCATCGCGTTCGCGAGGACACTGTCACGTTCGCGAAGAGCTGCCCTACTAGGCTTACGCGATCGCAAAATCCTCACCGCGCTCGCGAAGGCTATGCCCCCTGGCCTTCGCGTTCGCGATCCCGTACTTGCGTTCGCGTAGAAGAAAATTCTGACCCCTCCCCCATGTCCCAAATGCTACGCGTTCGCGATGAGCCGGTCGCGTGCGCGAAGGGTAAAGCCCCCATCACTCCGCGTTCGCGACCAATACTTCGCATTCGCGAAGAAGAAAATCTCACCCTAACCAGCTTACCCTTCACATTCGCTAGAGTATATTCGCGAACGCGAAGAAGAACACACCAGAACAGCTGCTGCAACAAAAGTACCAGATTTTCTAAGTCCAAACATCCTGTAGCCTATCCGAAACTCACTCCAGCCCTCGGGGCTTCAAACCAAGCATGCACACAAGTCCTAAAACATCATACGAACTTGCTCGCGCGATCAAATAGCCAATATAACACCTAAAGCTACGAATTGAACACCAAATCGAATGAAATTTTCAATAAACCTTTAAAATTCCTATTCTCATAACCGGACGTCTGAATCACGTAAAACCAAATCGGTTTCTCACCCAATTTCACAGATAAGTCATAAATATTATATTGGACCTATAGTGGGCTCTGGAACCAAAATACGGACCTGGTATCAACAAGGCCAAACATCAACCAATTCTTAAAACCATTAAATTTTTAGACTTTTAATTTTCATCAACAATTCATAATTCGAGCTAGGGACCTCGAAATTCGATTCCGGGCATACGCCTAGGTCCCATATTTCGATACGGACCCACCGGGACCGTCAAAACATGGATCCGGGCCCATTTAACAAAAATGTTGACCGAAGTCAACTCAACTAAAGTGTTTAGGCAAAGATTTTTATTTTTATTAGTTTTTACATTATAAGCCTTACGGTCCAATACTCGGACTGTGCACACAAATCGAGGAAGGCTAAGATGAAGTTTTTGAGACCTCGTAATGCAGAATTAGGTTCTAAAATATAAGATGACCTATCAGGTTATCACATTCTCCACCTCTAAAATAATCGTTCGTCTTCGAACGGACATAGAAAAGTACTGGGCTGGTGAAAAGATATGGATATCTACTCCACATGTCCGACTCGGATTCCTAAGTTGATGCCTCGACGGGCTGACCTTTCCACTACACTCGAACTGAAGGATAAGTCTTTGATCTCAATCGGGGAACCTGCCGGGCTAGAATAGCCACCGGCTCCTCCTCGTAAGTCAAATCCTTGTCCAACTGGACAGGGCTGAAATCTAACACATGGGACGGATCATCGTGATACTTCCGGAGCATGGACACATGGAATACCGGATGAACAACTGCTAAACTAGGTGGCAATGCGAGTCTGTAAGCCACCTCGCCCACTCTCTCTAGAATCTCAAAGGGCCCGATATACTTAGGGCTCAACTTGACCTTCTTTCCGAATCTCATTACACCCTTCATGGGTGATACCCGAAGCAACACTCTCTCTCCGACCATGAATACAGCATCGTGAACTCTACGATCGGCATAACTCTTCTGCATGGACTGAGTTGTGCTAAGTCGATCCTGAATAATCTTGACCTTATCCAAGGAATCCTATACTAGATCTGTACCCAACAATCGAGCCTCCCCCGACTTGATCCACCCAACTGGCGACCGGTACCGCCTACCGTATAATGCCTCATAGGGAGCCATCTGAATGCTCGACTAGTAGTTGTTGTTGTAGGCGAACTCTGCAAGGGGCAGGTACTGATCCCACGATCCTCCGAATTCTATAACACATGCGCGGAGCATATCCTCCAAGATCTGAATAGTGCACTCGGACTGTCCGTCTGTCTGAGGATGAAACGATGTGCTCAACTCAACCCGCGTGCCCAATTCACATTGTACTGCTCTCTAGAAGTGCGAAGTGAACTACGTACCTCAATCAAAAATGATAGACACGGGCACACCGTGAAGACGGACGATCTCGCGGATGTAAATCTCTACCAACTGCTCCGAAGAATAGGTAACTGTCACAGGAATGAAATGCACTGACTTAGTCAGCCTGTCCACAATGACCCAAACGGCATCGAACTTCCTCTGAGTCCGTGGGAGTCCAACAACGAAATCCATAGTGATACGCTCCTACTTCCACTCAGGAATCTCTATCTTCTGAAGCAAACCACCAGGTCTTTGATGCTCGTACTTGACTTGCTGACAATTTAGACACCGAGCTACATATGCAACTATAACCTTCTTCATCCTCCTCCACCAATAATGCTGCCGCAAGTCCTGATACATCTTGGCGGCGCCCGAATGGATAGAATACCAGGAACTGTGGGCCTCCTCTAGAATCAACTCACGAAGTCCATCCACATTAGGCACACAAACACGACCCTGCTTCCTCAAAACTCCATCATATCCGTTCGTAACCTGCTTGGCATCACTGTGCCGCACCGTGTCCCTAAGGACAAGCAAATGAGGGTTATCATGCTGCCGCTCCCTGATGCGCTCAAGCAATGAAGATCGAGCGATGGTACAAGCTAGAACACGACTGGGCTCAGAAATATCCAACCTCACAAACTGATTGGCCAAAGCCTGAACATCTAGTGCAAGCAGTCTCTCACCGACTGGAATATACGCAAAGATGCCCATACTCACTGACTTCATACTTAAGGTATCGGCCACCACGTTGGCCTTCCCGAGATGATACAAGATGGTGATATCATAATATTTCAATAGCTCTAACCACCCCCTCTGCATCAAATTGAGCTCCTTTTGTTTGAACAAGTACTATAAACTCCGATGGTCCGTGAAAACCTCACATGACATGCCGTAAAGATAGTGCCTCCAAATCTTCAGTGCATGAATAATGGCTACCAACTCTAAGTCATGAACAAGGTAATTCTTCTCGTGAACCTTCAACTTCCGTGAAGCATATGCAATAACCTTGCCACCCTACATCAATAATGCACCCAGACCAATACGAGATGCGTCACAATATCCTGTATAAGATCCTGAGCTTGAGGGTAACACCAATACTGGTGCCGTAGTCAAAGTAGTCTTGAGCTTCTGAAATCTCGTCTCATACTCGTCCGACCATTTGAACGGGGCACCCTTCTGGGTTAACCTGGTCAATGGGGCTGCTATAGATAAGAACCTCTCTACAAACCGACGGTAGTAACCTGCCAATCCCAAGAAACTACGGATCTCTGTAGGTGATGTGGGTCTAGGCCAGTTCTGAACTGCCTCAATCTTCTTAAGATCCACCTGAATTCCCTATGTTGATACAACATGACCCAAGAAAGCAACTAAACTCAACCAAAACTCACATTTTGAGAACTTAGCGTATAACTGACTGTCTCTTAGAGTCTGAAGTATGATTCGAAGATGCTGCTCATGCTCCTCTCGGTTGTGGGAGTAGATCAAGATATCATCAATCAACACGATGAAAAAGGAATCTAGATAGGGCTTAAACACACGGTTCATCAAATCCATGAACGCTACTGGGGTATTTGTCAGCCCAAATGACATCACTAAAAACTCAGAATTTCCGTACCGAGTTCGAAAAGCTGTATTAGGGACATCAGATGCCCTAATCCTCAACTGATGGTAGCCAGATCTCAAATCAATCTTCGAAAACACCTTGGCACCCTAAAACTGATAAAATAAATCATCAATTCTCGGCAATGGATACTTGTTCTTGATGGTGAATTTGTTCAACTGCCGATAATCTATGCACATCCTCATCGACCCATCCTTCTTCTTCACAAACAACACAGGTGCACCCCATGGCGAGACACTAGGTCTAATGAAACCCTTATCAAGCAAATCTTGCATTTGTTCCTTTAATTCTTTCAACTCTGGCGGGGCCATGTGGTATGGCGGAATGGAAAAGGGCTGAGTGCCCGAAGCCAAATCAATGCAGAAATCAATATCCCTGTCGGGTGGCATCCCCGACAGATTTGCAGGGAACACCTCTGGAAACTTACAAACAACCGGCACTGAATCCATGGAAGGAACATCCGCACTAGAATCGCTGACATAAGCCAAATAAGTTAGACACCCCTTCTCGACCATATGTCGAGCCTTCACATAAGAGATAACCCTACTGGTAGAATGGCCAAAAGTCCTTCTCCACTCTAATTGAGGCAATCCCAGCAAGGCTAAGGTCACCGTCTTGGCGTGATAATCCAATATAGCATGATAAGGTGACAGCCAATCCATAACCAAGATGACATTGAAATCAACCATATTAGTCTCAAGACTCCCAATGGTGACTACACATGAACGATAAAAATGAACTACAACAATAGCATCTCCCACAGGTGTGGATACATATACAAGAGCACTCAAAGAATCAAGAAGCACAACCAAATATGAAGCAAAATAGGATGACACATAGGAGTAAGTAGATCCCGGATCAAATAGAACTGAAGCATCTCTACTGCAAACTGAAATAGTACTTGTAATAACAACATCGAATGACTCAGCCTCAGGCCTGGCTGGAAAAGCATAACATCGGGGCTGGGCCCCACCACCCCGAACTACGTCCCTGAGACGGCCTCTAGCTGGCTGGTCTCCACCTCTAACGGCCTGACCTCCACCTCTAACAGTATGGCCCCTACCTCTAGATTCCTGACCCTTGCCTCTGGCTGGCTGAGCAGGTGGTGCAATAACTGGTGCCAGAACCCTGGCACGAGAACCCTGATGTTGTGAGCCGCCCGATATCTGAGGGCAAAATCTAGCAGTGTGCCTCGAATCACCACAAGTATAGCAAGACCTCGGCTACTATGACTTCTGGCCATGAAACTAACCCTATCGACTTGAGTAACCACCCTGAAAACTCTGGAGCGGAGGTGCACTAATAGGGGCTGGTGGTGCACTGTAGGCTAGCTGGTCGGAATAATGCATCTGAGGGCCACGACCACATGAGGCACAGTGGGATGCCTGGAGTGCTGAATGAAACGGCCTGGGGGATGGCCTCTGCCATAAGTACCCCGACCTCCAGATGAGGCTCCACTGAATCCACCGGAGTGACGAGGCCTCTTGTCAGACCCCTGACCACTCCCCTGAGCTAAAACCATCTCGACTCGCCTGGCAACATTGGCAGCCACCTGAAAAGAAATCTCACTCCCAATCTTCTTAGCTATCTGTAATCTGATAGGTTGAGCAAGTCAATCAATAAACCTCCTCACCCTCTCTCTCTCTCTCTCAATAGGAAGTATAATAAGAGCATGACGGGCCAAAGCCACAAAAAGGGTCTCATACTGAGTAACACTCATACTGCCCTGCTGGAGACGCTCGAACTGACGGTGATGCTCCTTTCTCAATCTGATAGGGAGAAACTTCGCTAGGAAGAGTTGAGAAAACTGGTCCCAAGTAAGAGCAGGTGATCCAGCTGGTCTGGTCAAGAAATAATCTCTCCACCATTTCTTGGCGGAACCAGTCATCTGAAATGCAGCAAAATCAACCCCATTGGTCTCCACTATACCCATGTTCCATAGCACCTCATGACAACTGTCAAGATACTCCTGGGGACCCTCTGAAGGAGCACCACTGAAGTGAACCGGGAAGATCCTCTGGAGTCACAACTCACGAGCTACTATGATTTACTACAAAAGAGTCTAAAAAGGAAAAATACATTATTTTGAAGTAAGGAAACAATTAATGATAAGACTAGGAAGAGACTCCAGGGTCTGCGGACGCTAGCAGATCTACCTTGGGTTTCCTGACAACAAAATCCAAGCTGCTAAGCCTCACGTTCAGCTAGGACACGTACCAAAATCTGCACAAGAAGTGCATAGTGCAGTATCAGTACAACCGACCCCATGTACTGGTAAGTGTCGAGCCTAACCTCGACGAAGTAGTGACGAGGCTATGACAAGACACCCACATAATAAACCTGAGTAGATAACAATATATGTACAAGAAAACAACAGTAACAGCTAAACATGTACTATTGGGAGGGGGAACATGCTAAAAGGGCAAAGAAGGAAACCAAACACCAGAATCAGCAGTTCCAAAATAGCTCCAAATGATCCGAAACCACCCCGAAACACACCTGAGGCCCCCGAGACCTCACAATATGGCACGACATCATCCTCCGTGCATTAACACTCTCCCTTACCATAATGCAATGATAGTTAACAACACGGAGATAGAATAACAAGTACAAGCCTTACTTCAATATTTGGTTCCACAATACCAACCTCAACTTCGAAATCAATACTCAATTATCACCAGAAAATCCGTAAACATGATAAGAACAATCAATTTAACAATATTAGTCTAAACATGGATAACATGAACAAAGGAAACTATAATTGCAAGAAACCAAGCCTCCACCCGCATGCTTTAACCCGACTATAACGCATAAGTACTCGTCACCTCACATATACGTTATTCCCCAACATCTAAACATGTAGAAAATAGACAAACAAGTCTTATTCCCTCAAGTTAGGGTTAGACACAACACTTACCTCGCTCCAAAAGCCACTCAATGCTCGATTATCGCTTTTCCTCTAGAATTCACCTCCGAACCACTCGTATCTATTCAAAAACGATTCAATAATCTCAAATATTGCTAAAGAAATTAATTACATTGCATAAATTTAGATTTCCCAAACTTTCCACCAAAAAAGTCAAAAATCGACCCTGGACCCGCTTGGTCAAAACCCGAGGTTCGGACAAAAATCCATTTACCCATTCAAACCCGAGCCTGAATATGTAATTAGTTTTGGAATCTGACCTCAATTTGAGGTCTAAATCCCAACTTCCCAAAAATCCCTAATTCTACCCAAACCCCCAATTTCTGCCATGGAAATCCTAGATTTTTGGTTGGAAATTCATGAAATGTAATGGGTAATTGAAAGAAAATGGTTTAGAATCACTTATCAACACTTTGGGGAAGAATTTAGCTTGGGAGAATCGCCTCTAGGCCGTTTGGCTTTCGAAAAGTTGAAAGAATGGCTTAAGTTCAGTTTTGGGACTGTTTTATGAACCGGGCGACAGTGTTCATCGCGTTCGCGAGGACATTGTCACATTTGTGATGATCTGCCCTGCTAGGCTTACGCGACCGCGAAACCCTCATCGCGTTCGCGAAGGCTATGCCCCCTGGCCTTCGCGTTCGCGAGCCCGTACTCGCATTCGCGTAGAAGGAAAGTATGACCCCTCCCTCATGTCCCAAATGCTACGCGTTCGCGATGAGCCGGTCGCGTTCGTGAAGGGTAAAGCCCCCATCACTCCGCGTTCGCGATCGGGACTTCACGTTCGCGAAGAGGAAAAACTCACCCTGACTAGCTTACCCTTCGCGTTCGCGAGAGTATCTTCGCGAACGCGAAGAAGAACACACCAGAACAGCTGCTGCAGCAAAAATACCACATTTTCTAAGTCCAAATATCCCGTATCCTATCCGAAACTCACCCGAGCCCTCAGGACTTTAAACCAAACATGCACACAAGTCCTAAAATATCATACGAACTTGCTCGCGTGCTCAAATCGCCAATATAACACCTAAAACTATGAACTGAACACCAAATCGAATGAAATTTTCAAGAAAGCTTTAAAATTCCTATTTTCACAACTGGACGTCCGAATCATGTCAAACCAACTATGTTTCTCACCAAATTTCATAGATAAGTCATAAATATTATATTGGACTTGTACCGGGCTCCGGAACCAAAATACGGACCCGGTGTCACAAGGCCAAACATCAACCAATTCTTAAAACTATTAAATTTTCAGACTTTTCATTTTCATTAAAAATTCATAACTCGAGCTAGGGACCTCTGAATTCGATTCTGGACATACGCCCAGGTTCCATATTTCGATACGGACCCATCGGGACCGTCAAAAATACAGATCTGGGCCCGTGTACCAAAACTATTGACCAAAGTCAACTCAACTAAAGTTTTTAGGCAAAAATTCTTATTTTTATCAATTTTTAACAAATAAGCCTTCCTAGCCAATACCGGATTGCGCACGCAAATCAAGGAAGGTTAAGATGAGGTTTTTGAGACCTCGTAACGCAGAATTGGGTTTTAAAATATAACATGACCTATCGGGTCATCACATTATTGCTATTACGTTAGCTAATATATAGTATTTCATGTTTTCATGTGTCACGACCCAAAATTCCCTCTGTTTCGGTATCGTGATGGCACCTAGTCTTAAAGACTAGGTAAGCCTAACATTAATTGAAACAACAACATTATTGAAACAACATCTCACAATTTGAAATAGAAATCTCTCAAACTTTTAAAATCCTCAAAACCCGGCAGTACAAGTCATAAGCTCTACGGAGTGTTTGCTAGAAAGTTTCTAAATACAACTGTCCAGAAATAAGAATAAACAGTGCAAAATGAAAACTTGAAGGTGACTCCGAAGCCTGCGAACGCAGCAGCAGGTTTACCTTGAGTCTCCACAGCAACGACCCGCACAACTACTAACGAACAATACCTGAATCTGCACAAAAAACGGTGGAGAAGTGTAGAATGAGCACACCACAGCGGTGCCCAGTAAGTATAAAGACTAACCTCAGTGGAGTAGTGATGAGGTACAGTCAAGACACTCACTAGTCAAATAACCTGTGTCATACTAAAATAATCGAGAACAAATAGCAATGATATAAACAGTAAGGCAGCAAAAACACCACAATTATTGCTCTGATAAATAAGAAAGCACACGAGTACAACCAATTAAACAAGTGTTTCACATAAGAACCCTTCAAATAAAATACCTTCCAAATATATATTTCCTTCAAATAAGTATCATTCGAATATAAAACTCTTTTAAATAAATATCTTTAAAATATAATTCTTCAATTTTAAAAGTCACCTTGTGACATCTTATTTCATAATAATCAAATGCGGGTTTCAACCCACCTTTATATTTTTACGGCACCTCGTGCCCACATTTTTATCACAACTGTATGGACTACTCACGTGCTAATAATATCAATGTATATATAGATCCACATGATCAATTTATTTTCACTAACGTAAGGTTAAAATCTTTAAATCAAGTAGGAAAATCAACAAAAGAATTTACTTTAGAAATCATTTGGGCGGAGAACATAACATTTCAATAAAAAACAATTAAACACCTAATAGTTGCTGATTTGGATGTGAAACTTATAAGAATTAAAGTGTACAGCAATTTCTTTTATTCAAAACAAATTAACCTTAAAAATTAGAAAAATCCTAGGAACACAAATCCTCATAGTCTCGTACAAGAGCCAAAACCAACACATTACAACAAGGAATACAAACACACAATAAAATCAAATAATACATCACGGGAGAACACAAGGATCTACATATCATGGAAAAATAAAATAACCAAAGCCAAGTGCAACCATAGAAAACATCAACAAAAAGAGCACTCCCGAGGTACCGTCTCGTAGTCCCAAAAGTAAATATGCAACATCAATAATGCCCCCAGGCCATTACAAATTAATCCCCGACATAGCCCACCTTGTCTCGCCACGTGTGCAATAGTAAAGTGAATGCCCGCTTTGTCTCGCCACACGTGCACAATAATATTCCCACCTTATCTCGCCACATGCGCAACCCACACACATATATATATCCCGCCTTTTCACGCCGCATGTGCAAATATTAATAGTAACAATAGCACGGCAGAAACCTCATGCAAACACCCGAACAAAACTTCCTAACAAAATAACATACCAATATCACATCTCATAAACTGCACCTCAAGTGCTCAAATATTTCCACGTATCACAGATTTGCACATCAAGTGCTCAATTATTAAAATTTATCACAGATTGTACATCAAGTGCTCAAATACTACAATTTACCACAAAATTCAATGATACATAAATTTTCATAATAAGGAGCCCATAGCTCGACCATAATGTGCTCAAAATCTTAACAAATATGTCAGAGAGTGAAAAAGAAACTCAACAAAATAATATTTCACATAAAAATCAAGGTGGCAATCACACCAAAATCATCATATAAAAATAAATCCAACAGAACGAGGATCTGGGCAAGACAAATAAAGGATTTAATAAGTACCAATAATTTTCCATTTAATACCTAAGGGCGTCTAAGGATTTTAACCAATGTAATTTGCATATATAACCCAAGTACGTACTCGTCACCTCGCGTACTTGGTTTTCAATTATACAAATTGCACATAAAACTCAATGCCTAAGGGGTAATTTCCCCACTCGATGTTAGGCAAGATACTTACCTCAAACTGCGCTCAATCAGTCAAGTAGTATGCCATTTCCTCGATTTTCCGACTCCGACCGGCTCGAATCTAGTCATAATTAATTAGATTCAATCAATACAAATTGTAGGAATAAATTCCATATGAAAATATAAATTTTCTACAAAAACTCAAAATTTAACCCAAAAATTGCCCGTGGGGCCCACGTTTCGGAACTCGACAAAAGTTACAAAATATGAACGCCCATTCTGATACGAGTTCAACCATACCAATTTTTTTCAATTCCGATAATAGCTCGACATCCAAATCTTAAATTGAATCAAGAGGGTTTTCACAATTTTTCCTACTTAATTCACCGATTAAATGTTAAAAACAACCACGGATTTGAGTAATTTAACCAATATTGAGTTAAGAACACTTACCCCGTTGTTTCCTCTGAAAATGTTCCTAAACATCGCCTCATCCCGAGCTCCAATCCATCAAAAATGGAAAAATGGGACGAAGTCCCATTTTCTGAACTTAAACTCACTGCCCAGGCTTTTCTTCTTCGCGTTCGCGTGACCAGTGTCGCGTTCGCGAAGGCCTGACCATGCACAGCATCGCGTTCAAGCTCTCACGTTCGCGGTAGCCAACTTCCCTCCTTCTTCGCGTTCGCAGTCCATGCTTCGCGTTCGCGAAGGGTTAATGGCTCAGGGTCCCGACTCCCCTTCCTTCTTCGCATTCGCGACCACTGTGTCGTGTTCGCGTAAGCTTGACCAGACCTTGCCTCGCGTTCGCGAAGGTCAAATCTAGCACCCCAAAAATTTCTTCTTCGCGAACGCGGGACTTCCTTCGCGTTCACAAAGAAGGAAACCAGACACCAGAATCAGCAGTTCCAAAACAGCTCCAAATGATCCGAAACTACCCCGAAACACACCCCGAGGCCCCCGGGACCTCAACCAATCATACCAACCAGTCCCATAACACATTACGAACTTGATCGAGGCCTAAAATCACATCGAACAACATCAAAACGATGAAACGCACTTCAAATCAATATCCATGAACTTTGAACTTTCAAATTCTATATCTCGTGCCGAAACACGGCAAATCAATTCGGAATGACTTCAAATTTTGCACACAAATTATAAGTGACATAACGGACCTATTTCAATTTCCAGAATCGGATTACGTCCCCGATATCAAAAAGTCAACCCCGGGCAAACTTCCCAAAAATTCATCTTTCGCTATTTCAAGTCTAATTCCACTACAGACCTCCAAATAATTTTTTGGACACACTCCTAAGTCTATAATCACCATACAGAGCTATTGACAACATCAAAAAGTCAACTCTACGGTCAACTCTTTCCATTTAAGCTTCTAAATAAGGATTGTTCTTTTAATTTAATTCAGAATCTTCAGTAAATCGAACTCGACCACACCCGCGGGTCATAATACATATTGTGAAGCTACTCGAGACCTTAAGTCACTGAACGGGGTGTAAATTCTTAAAACGACAAGTCGGGTCGTTACATCATGTGACTTTCATTAACTTTTATATTTATTTAATTTTATTATCCATTTATATCCTTAATATAATATAGATCATGTCTGGTTTTTTAATCTTGATATAAATATTTATATTATTTGAAATTAATACTCGAAATTATTAAATTATTTAAATTTATTAATAATAGTTTTAAGTATTATATAGTAAATTTTTTAATCTTTTGATTTAGTTATTTATAATTAATTAATTAAGAAATAAGTTATATGTGGCTTTTTCTGGTTTTATATATATATATATATATATATATATATATATATATATATATATATATAGAGAGAGAGAGAGAGAGAGAGAGAGAGACTGCTATTAAGACAAAACTACTCCCCACTTTAAATTGGTAGTTTATATTTTTTCTTATTTTCGTTTTTTATTTTAAAATAATTTTAAAACTCCAACTTGAAATAACTCCCCAATTGGAATTGGTAGTTTTTATTTTTTCTTATTTTCGTTTTTTATATTAAAATAATCTTAAAACTCCAACTTGAAACTACTCCCTAATTTGAATTTATTTGTTATATTTTTATTTCTTATGAAAAATTAATTTTAAAACTCTATTTTTTTCTTGAGCTTTGTCCTAATAATTTATATTTTTCATCTTATGGTTACGCCACTTGGCCTAATATGGTGGCTTTACTTCTCCTTTTATTATATACTAGTATCTATGAACGTGCATTGCACGTTAATAATGACACGTGATGATTTAAATATTTATTTATATAAATGAACAATAAAATTTAATTAATGAGAGAAATTTTATATTTAATAATACAATAATTATCTAAATGCCGAAAAATATTATTACATTAACATAATACATGAATTTAAACTAAAAGAACATCATCAAACCTTAGACAAATGATCAATTTTGTCATGTTAGTTAGATAATTATATATTATAGTTTAAAATTATTTAATGTGATGGTATCTTAACGAACATTTCTTTGTGGACAGTTTTTTGTGTGTATGTTTCCTCCTAATGCTTTGGTTGCTCTGCCTTAACCAGAACTCTTGTTGTCGATCTTGATATCCCTCTTTAAAGTGCAACATATAGTTGTTTGTGAAAAAAAATATTTAGGATGTTTGTCCTTGTGCTTTATTTATTATATTTACAAAAGGATATTCCGTAGTTTCGGAAGACGGAAGTTGAATTCAGGGATAAGAATATACTTAGAAGAACATTGACTAGTATCATAATTTTTGCATGTATGACGTTAGTCAAAACTTCTATATACCATCTGTGTGCTATTAAATAAGCTATTCAGCATATATAAGCTTTTCAGTAGTATGATAAACATATTTTTCTTCAAAATTAACCTATATACAATGAAAGATTTTAACTTAGTCTATTGTATATACGGTAACACAAACATACTTAAGAAATTAAACTTGACAACAAACATGTATGGTTGAAGGCCCTTTGGTATTAAAGTATTTAAGTATTCTTCTTGTTAGTAATTATTGGTATCATTTTCTGCCGAGTCAAAAGCTGAAAAATATTTTATATTTACTATAAAATTTTGCAATCAATCTTTTTTTTAGTTGATCAGTATATTTATTTCTGCTAGCTAAGATATCTTTTTAATTCTATCGTGCGATTTGCATAAATTACATTTTAATCTAATGATATAAATATTTCTCTTATTAAATGCACTACTGTTACCATTGGGAGTGATACCCAAGTGCTAAGGAAGAATCAGATCATCTTTTATTGGATGCTCTTCTTCGTTTCTGACACGAAGCAAGAAGACACTGAATACTGGATTTGTTCTTACTTTATATTTCTTGTCAATTGAATCCTTTTCATTTGAGGCCAGAAGTATAACTTTGGCAAGATAGCTTTTACAGACTCAACTTTTGTCGATTTTGGAACTACTGGTAATACTTGACATAAATCACCTCTCAAATCATTAATTTTCCACCAAACAATTCATTAATATCCAATATATCTCTAGAACTCTGGATAATTATTTCGATCGTTTGACACTTAGCCATAAGTGCGTCATCCCATATTATCAATTTTGCTTTCCTTATAAATTTAGCACCATTGCTTTGCTTTGATATATTTGTGATGGTTATTTAAGTTGTTTGAAGAGGTATATCAAATCTAAAGTGGGTGGGCTCACAATAAAATTATTATTGGTACACCACATACTATTATTGCTAATAGTGTCATGCCTCTTAATATGATATGCATATGCAAGTAATGCATGACATAGAAATATTATTTCGATTCCACTGCATGCATCTACAAAAAATAATTTCGTTATACTAGAGTCAGCTCTTTATAATATAGTTTTGAAAGCTTGTTCTTGATTAGGATTTAGCTTTGATTCTGCTTCCTCGGACACTTGTATAGTAATAGGATTTCTAAAGGTAATCATGTACGATTTCTAACGTGTAATATTATGTCCTAAAACTAATAATATTATAAGGCTAATATCTAGAATTCCAGTTACGTCCTTTTATTATGAGTTATTATGCTTAATATTATAAGGTTATTTTTATAAACCGATATTGTATTCATGCTTTTATAATAACTAGTCTCTATATACGTGCTTTGCACGTATATCTCTCGCTATTATTAAAAGATAAATTGAAGAGATATTTCTTTCTATAACTTCATATAACAAACGTTTTTCGCTTTATTATGTCACTTTACCCATCCGATTATTAAGTTATTATCTTATCACAAGGATCTTATGTGGTGAAGGGTCATTTGTTGCAAAGTATTTAAGTATCTTCCTAGTAATACTATAATAGTTGCTGGTATTATTTTGACAATCAATATCTCATTTACATGATCGACATATTGTGTTAGCTAAGATTACATCTTTCATCATGTATTTTGGACAACTCGCCTTATTATTTGATGATATAAAATATTTTATTTATTAAGCAACCTTCATCACTATCGTCATTGGGCTTGACAACTAATTGTTCTTAATGAGGACTAAATTCTCTTATTGTATGCTTTTCTTCGTTTTCGAAATGAAGAAAAAAATCGCTGAATGTTGGATTTATTTCTGTTTTCATATTTTCAATTAGTTGAATGATTTTTATTTGATGTCATAAGTATAATTCTATTAGGTGTGTATTTATTATCTATATTCTCGTTAAATTTGAAACTATTGGTAGTACTTGATGGTTTACCTCTAAAACTATTACTTTCTCTTCCATATAATATTTTTAGTCTAAATATTAAATACATTACTGGTAGCGATTTGATCAATTGGGATCCAATTATAAAATATTCCAGTCTTACTGCGACCCAAAGAAAAGGGGAGAAAAAAAATACATCTTAAAACTTGGCACCTCGACCTAGCAAATAGCACTAAGAATTGCTATTTTCGATAAAGGTTAATTACTTAGTTCTTATGGGAATAAAATTACGAAGAGATCTATTTTGTTTCAAAGTCCCAAAAATAGTTTTAATGTTGGTCAAATGTTAATGTCACGACCCGAAATTCTCACCGTCGGGACCGTGATGGCGCCTAACATTTCACTTGCTAGGCAAGCCAACGTTAGAGAATCATTAAATTAATCCTTTTTCCATTCAGTAAATAACAACAAATTAGCTAAGATGAAATATAGTGAGTGTGGAATAATATAAAAACTGCAATGATTACTACCACCCGGATCTGGAGTCACAACTCACGAGCTACTATGATTTACTACAACCAGAGTCTAAAAAGGAAAAATATACTGTTTTGAAGTAAGAAAATAGTAAATGATAAAACTAGGAAGAGACTCTAGGGTCTGCGGATGCCAGCAGATCTACCTTGGGTCTCCTGACAGCAAATCCAAGTTGCTAAGCCTCACGATCAGCTAGGACCGGTACCAAAATTTGCACAAGAAGTGCAGAGTGCAGTATCAGTACAACCGACCCCATGTACTGGTAAGTGTCGAGTCTAACCTCGACGAAGTAGTGACGAGGCTATGATAAGACACCCACATAATAAACCTGAGCAGATAACAGTATATGTACAAGAAAACAACAGTAACAGCTAAACATATACTATTGGGAGGGGGAACATGCTAAAGGGGCACATGATATAGGAGATACAGCGTAAATGATAACCAGAACAGTCAACATGCTTTTAACTAGTGAAAAACAACTAAACACAATGAAGAAAATTGCACGGCATCACCCTTTGTTCTTTTACTCTTAGCCTCACAATACAAATCAATAGATATGGCACGCCATCACCCTTCGTGCATTAACTCTGATAACTTGACACGGCATCACTCTTCGTGCATTAACATTCATAATATGGCACGATATCACCCATCGTGCATCAACACTCACAATATGGCAAGGCATCACCCTTCGTGCATTAATACTCTCCCTTACCATAATGCAATGAACAAATAATAATAGGAAGATAGAATAGCAAGTACAAGCCTTACTTCAACATTTGGTTCCACAATACCAATCTCAGCTTCGAAATCAATACTTAGAGTAGCACCAGAAAATCTGTAAACATGATAAGAACGATCAATTTAACAATACTAGTCTAAACATGGATAACATGAACAAAGGAAGCTATAATTGCAAGAAACCAAGCCCCCCACCCGCATGCTTTAATCCGACTATAACGCATAAGTACTCGTCACCTCACATATACGTTATTCCCNTCAACATCTAAACATGTAGCAAATAGACAAATAAGTCATATTCCCTCAAGTCAGGGTTAGACACAACACTTACCTCGCTCCAAAGGCCACTCAATGCTCAATTACCGCTTTTCCTCTAGAATTCACCTCCGAACCACTCGTATCTATCCACAAACGGCTCAATAATATCAAATATGGCTAAAGAAATCAATTAAAATGCATAAATTTAGATTCCCAAAACTTTCCTCCAAAAAGTAAAAAATCGACCCCGGGCCCGCTTGGTCAAAACCCGAGGTTCGGACCAAAATCCATTCACCCATTCACCCCCTAGCTCGATTATATAATTTATTTCGAAATCCGACCTCAATTTGAGGTCTAAATTCCAATTATGCAAAAATCCCTAATTCTGCCTAAACCCCCAATTTCCACCATGAAAATCCTAGAGTTTAGGTTGAAAACTCATGAAATGTAATGGGTAATTGAAACAAAGTGGTTTAGAATCACTTACCAACACTTTGGAAAAGAATTTAGCTTGGGAGAATCGCCTCTAGGTCGTTTGGCTTTTGAAAATTGAAAGAATGACTTAAGTCCCATAATGGGACTGTTTAATAGCTGGACGACAGTGTTCATCGTGTTCGCGAGGACAGTGTCGCGTTCGCGAAGAGCAGAGCTTGCCAAGATCACGCGATCGCGAAACTCCTATCGCGTTCGCGAAGGTTACGCCCTCCTGGCCTTCGCGTTCGCGATTCCTTGCTCGCGTTCGCGATGACGAGTGACTGACCCCCTCCTCCAGGTCCCTATCACTATGCGTTCGCGTTGAGCTGGTCGCGTTCGCGAAGGGTAAAGTCCCCATCGCTCCGCGTTCGTGACCCAGCCTTCACATTCGCGAAGAAACAAAATTCACCAGCCCAGTTTCTACTATGCGTTCGCGAGAGTGCCTTCGCGAACGCGAAGAAGGAAACCAGAAGGCACTGAAACTGCAGAAACCAGATTTTTTCTAAGTCCAAAACATCCCGTAGCCTATCTGAAACTCACCCGAGCCCTCGAGTCTCCAAACCAAACATGCACACAAGTTTAAAAATATCATACGAACTTGCTCGCTCAATCAAATCGCCAAAATAACACCTAGAACTATGAATTTAACACCAAATCAAATGAAATTCTCAAAAACACTTAAAAATTCTAATTTTCACAACCGGACGTCTGAATCACGTCAAACCAACTCCGTTTCTCACCAAATTTCACAAATAAGTCATAAATTTTATATTTGACCTATACGGGGCTCCGAAACTAAAATATGGACCCGGTATCAATAAGGCCAAACACCAACCAATTCTTAAAACCATTAAATTTGCAGACTTTTAATTTTTATAAAAAATTCATAACTCGAGCTAGGGACCTCGGAATTCGATTTCGGGCATACGCCCAGGTCCCATATTTCGATACTGACCCATCGAGATCATCAAAACTCGGATCCGGGCTTGTTTACCAAAAATATTGACCGAAGTCAATTCAATTGAAGTTTTTAGGCAAAAATTATTTATTTTATCAGTTTTTAACATATAAACCTTCTGGGCCAATACCCGGACTGTGCACGCAAATCAAGGAAGGCTAAGATGAGGTTTTTGAGACCTCGTAACGTGGAATTAGGTTTTAAAATATAAGATGACCTATCGGATCATCACATTCTCCACCTCTAAAACAATTGTTCATCTTTGAACGGACATAGAAAAGTACATGGGCTGGTGAAAAGATGTGGATATCTACTCCGCATGTCCGACTCGGACTCCCAAATAGCTGCCTCGATTGGCTGACCTCTCCACTACACTCGAACTGAAGGATAACTCTTTGATCTCAACTAGCGAACCTGCCGAGCTAGAATAGGCACAGGCTCCTCCTCGTAAGTCAAATCCTTGTCCAACTGGACAGAGCTGAAATCTAACACATGGGACAGATCGTCGTGATACTTTCGTAGCATGGACACATGGAATACCGGATGAACATCTGCTAAATTAAGTGGCAATGCGAGTCTGTAAGCCACCTCGCCCACTCTCTCCAGAATCTCAAAGGGCCCGATATACCTAGGGCTCAACTTGCCCTTCTTTCCGAAACTCATTACACCCTTCAAGGGTGATACCCGAATCAACACTCTCTCTCTGACCATGAATGCAACATCACGAACTCTACGGTCGGCATAACTCTTCTGCCTGGACTGAGCTGTGTGAAGTCGATCCTGAATAATCTTGACCTTATCCAAGGCATCATGTACTAGATCTGTACTCAACAATCGAGCCTTCCCCGGCTCGACCACCCAATTGGCGACCGGCACCGCCTACCGTATAATGCCTCATAGGGATCTATCTGAATGCTCGACTAGTAGCTGTTCCAAAAGTGCGAGGTAAACTGCGTACCTCGGTGAGAAATGATGGACATGGGCACACCGTTGAGACGGACGATCTCGCGGATGTAAATCTCTGCCAACCGCTCCTAAGAATAGGTAACTGCCACAGGAATGAAATGTGCTGACTTAGTCAGCCTGTCCACAATTACCCAAACTGCGTCGAACTTCCTCTGAGTCCACAGGAGTCCAACAACGAAATCCATAGTGATACGCTCCCACTTCCACTTAGGAATCTCTATCTTCTGAAACAAACCACCAGGTCTCTGATGCTCATACTTTACTTGCTGACAATTTATACACCGAGCTACATAAACAACTATATCATTCTTCATCCTTCTCCACCTATAATGCTGCCGCAAGTCCTGATACATCTTGGCGGCACCCGGATGAATAGAATACCGGGAACTGTGGGCCTTCTCTAGAATCAACTCACGAAGTCCATCCACATTAGGCACACAGACACGACTCTGCATCCTCAAAACTCAATCATCTCCGACCGTAACCTGCTTGGCATCACTGTGCCGCACTGTGTCCCTAAGGACAATCAAATGAGGGTTGTCATACTGCCAATCTCTGATGTGCTCAAACAACAAAGACCGAGCAACGGTACAAGCTAGAACACGACTAGGCTCAGAAACATCCAACCTCACGAACTGATTGGCCAAAGCCTGAACATCTAGTGCAAGCGGTCTCTCACCGACTGGAATATACGTGTGGCTGCCCATACTCATTGACTTCCTACTTAAGGCATCGGCCACCACGTTGGTCTTCTCGGGATGATACAAGATGGTGATATCATAATCTTTCAATAGCTCTAACCACCTCTTTTGCCTCAAATTGAGCTCCTTTTGTTTGAACAAGTACTGTAAACTCCGATGGTCCGTGAAAACCTCACATGACACGCCGTAGAGATAATGCCTCCAAATCTTCAGCGCATGAACAATGGTTGCCAACTCTAAGTCATAGACAGGGTAATTCTTCTCGTGAACCTTCAACTGTCATGAAACATATGCAATCACCTTGCCACCCTGCATCAATACTGCACCCAGACCAATACGAGATGTGTCACAATATACTGTATAAGATCCTGAACCTGAGGCAACACCAATACCGATATTGTAGTCAAAGCAGTCTTGAGCTTCTGAAAGCTCACCTCACACTCATCTGACCATCTGAACGGGACACCCTTCTGGGTCAACCTGGTCAACAGGGCTGCTATAGATGAAAACCCCTCCACAAATCGACGGTAATAGCCTGCCAAACCCAAGAAACTCCTGATCTCCGTAGATGAAGTGAGTCTAGGCCAATTTTGAACTGCCTCAATCTTCTCAGGATCTACTTGAATGCCCTCTGCTGATACAACGTGCCCCAAGAAAGCGACTGAATCCAACCAAAACTCGTACTTTGAAGATTTAGCATACAATTGGCTGGCTATCAGAGTCTGAAGTACAATCCTGAGATGTTGCTCATGTTCCTCTCGACCGCGGGAGTCGATCAAGATATAAACAATAAACATGATCACAAATGAGTCTAAATAAGTCTTGAACACTCGATTCATCAAATCCATGAATGCTACTGGGGAATTTGTCAACCCAAAGGATATCACCAGAAACTCATAATGCCTGTAACGAGTCCGAAAAGCTGTCTTAGGGACATCAGATGCCCTAATCCTCAATTGATGGTAGTCAGATCCCAAATCAATCTTCGAAAACACCTTGTCACCCTGAAGCTGATCAAATAAATCATCAATCCTCGGTAATGGATACTTGTTCTTGATGGTGATTTTGTTCAATTGCCGATAATCTATGCACATCCTCATCGATCCATCCTTCTTCTTCACAAACAACACAGGTGCACCCCATGGCGAGACATTAGGTCTAATGAAACCCTTATCAAGCAAATCTTGCAACTGTTTCTTCAATTCTTTCAACTCTGGCGGGGCCATACGGTATGACGGAAGAGAGATGGGTTGAGTGCCCGGATCCAAATCAATACAGAAATCAATATCCCTGTCGAGTGGCATCCCCGACAGGTCTGCAGGAAACACCTCTGGAAACTCAAAAACAACGGGTACTGAATCCATGGAAGGAACCTCCGCACTA
>AWOL01S0032855.1:0-18433 GCA_000715115.1 Nicotiana otophora
AGATGTCATATGTATAAGTCGGTACATCATGTTGGGTCATCCTAAGTCGAGTATTTCCCTCATATTTTATTCTAGTTATCTCACGATAGCCTTTTCGGCTCATTTACCTATGATAGTATGATATGATAGATACGTTACGTTGGTACTCGGTTGAGTAAGGTACCGGGTGCCCGTCGCGGCCCATCGGTTTTGGTCGTGACAAAAGTGATCTCAGAGCAGTTCTGTCCTAGGGAGTCTACAAGCCGTCTCTAGTAAAGTCTTGTTTATGGGTGTGTTGTACACCACACTTATAAGCAGGAGGCTACAGTGCATTTAAGATTGTCACTCTTTCTTCTCATTCTAGATCGTGTGGTAGATCTCACTTATAAGAATTCAAACTCCTAAATTCTATTTTATTCATAGTAAGATGATACCTACATCCAAAAGATAGTTGGTAAGAGATTGCATGTGATTGTAGAAGAGTTGAGTTAGAGGAACTCGATTTTGTCATTCTTATGATGGATAAATGTGAGGTCTTCAGCATAAGATGTGTGTCCTAAGACGTGTAAACTTCTTGATAAGGAGCCTTAAGGCAAGAATATCTATCCACCCATATGGTGAAAAGTAATGAGAGATTTAGAAGGTAGATACAAGTTTCAACAAGTAAAAGAATCAAGGTGAATAAGGGTACGAGGCACAAGATTATCAGTATTTACAATTCAGGAAAAGAAATATAAACATTTTGAGTTACCTTCAACAGTAACAGATGTATGTGCAATCGGCCACACCTATCTCAGTTATGCCCTATGGGAGCTAACATATATAGTTTATGAGAAGGACGGGATATCAGGATCCGGCTGGGGTTAGAGTAACCCAAAATGGTGGATGAATTGTTTGCGTTAGTTGACATTTTCGAAGGATATTACAAATGTGCTAATAGATCTCCTTATGAGACACCCAGATGGTGCACTCTAGAATAGTATAGCTACTAGATATGAATACTAGAATGTTCAATAAAAAACAATTGCAAAGATAGGCACCGGAAGCTTGGAAAGGATAAATATTACCTTAGTATGGCTCCCGTCCCTAGTAGAGAGAAAATGTTAGGCAACCCGAAAAGCCAATGGATGGAGCAAGGGGAGCTAAAAGCAAAAGAATGTTTTATTGAAGTTTTCAGAATAAAGTGATAGACAGAAATATTAGCAGGGAAATAAGAAGAGAGATAATGAAGCATTATGAGTAAGATGTGACACCTGGATGACAACGGTAGATCAAAATAAAAATAACAGTATTACAGAGTCTATAGTCAAGTAAAGGAAAAGACGAGAGGTGACAGGCCTTGAGACAACAAAGGAGTGTAGGCCATAAAGTCATATCCTCATTTCGAGAAATAAGTTCGTGACTCCAACGCAACTACCAGAAGGAAAAGTTAGACCCCAGAGTAATAGAAATCAGTATGGCCTGGTGAACAAAATAAATTAAACATGAATTAGGGACTGAGTAATTTGATAATAGTCGGCATCATGAGAATTTCGGAGATTCCATTCCGGTAATAATAGAATGGACGACAGAAGAATAAACTTTAAAGTTCATTCAGGAAGACGCTTCCCTAAAGCAAGAAATATGAGCAAAGTTAAGCTTAAGGGACTATGTGTGCCAGTTATACTAGGTGTCTCCCTCGTGAGTAAGGAATTTTGTTATCCTTGGTACAAAAGGATTTCCGCAAGGCGAGTCAGGGTCATTGATGATGTGAAAATATGCCAAAGATGAAGAGGTAAAATATCTATAGGTAGATCGTCGTAGCACTAAATCTTAGTACTCCCCTAAAGGGGGGAATATGGTGTGATATGGTATTAAGTCGGAGCTAAGTGGTTCAGGTAACTATGGAGTAGTAAAGGAAGAATGTAGTAAAAAAGCAAAAGGGATGAGGTTGAATTTATTCAAATCCTATAGATATATCGTAACTCCAGAATATTATGCAAGCACGACATCGGGGAGAGGCACTAAGAGTTCCCGGCCAGGATGTTATTGATAAATAAGTGCGAATGGACACTTGATACATCTAGAGCCGGTGCAAAAGGTATGTTAAGACAAAGGACATATCCCAAGAGAGATTACGTGGAATATAGATATGAGAATGGACCAACGAGTAGTTAGTAGTTGATTAAGGAAGAGTCTAGTTAGGGCTAGATAAGAGGTTATAGATAAATCAACAGATCATGCAAGATAAATGCAGTGAACCCCAACATAGGGAATTCAGTCTCGTAGATATGACATCGTGACCCTTGAGAAATATTCAGATAGGAGTTGGGGAAGTTAAAGGTACCGTATGAGTGTTACTATCACGATCCAAACCAATAGGCCATGACGAGTTCCCAAGTCCTACCCGTAAGTCTAAATAACTTTGTGAATCCTGAAATATTTATAAGTTCATGCATGTGCGTATAAATGTCGTATCATGTATAGGTATATATGTATATAACTTCATCAAGCCTCTGAGGGTATCCCGTCATATCATCTCGGCCTCTGTGTGTGAAATCATCAACATATACCAACTGATCAGGTGGTGGTACGTATATAACGTCGTAACTTTTTCCCATATCACATATACATATAATATCCGCGTATATAACGCCATCTGGTCATGGGTCAATGTACATGTATAAATGAATGAAATGCATAAGAAGTACGTTAATATAATTTCTCGGAATTTCATAAAATCAATATGTCTTCGTATAAACTTTATCAACTACGTATTTTTTTGAGACCCATGAACAAAAGATATAATAAGACACATGGAAAATCAAGAACATAGGCACGCCTAGTGCTTCTATGAATAGAGGCATTTATGAAAGTTGTGCGTTTACGCGTTTCGTTTGTATCGTATGAATCATGCCAAAAGAAAAGAAGAGATAGCCTTAATATACCTGAACCAATTCTTTTGACAATCCCTCTAACACACGCCAATCGTGACAAAACACGTAACGGCGGATCAGAGTAGGGAAACACTCGTATGATATTCTTGATAAAGATTGTACTGTACTCCCTTAGAATCGCAATTCTCATGTTGCTAAGTAGTCTTGTATGAATTTTGTAGCAAATCACGTTGCTATCATTTTGTATGAGTTTGCTGGAGCAATTTACATTGCTATGAAGATTAGATATATCTCTCTTAGTGAATTTTGAGATATCTTTTACCTTAGTAGGTGTGGGCCCCACTTAGGTGATGACTTAGCCAAAAGTCCCTCTAAATGTGCCACCTTGTAATGTAAGTAAAGAGTCACAAATGGGGCATAACTTGCTGCCACGTTGGGGGAGGGGGAAGATTTTCCACCAATAATTATCCACCCATTTCCTTAATTAACTTTTTAATCCCCCACTAATCCAATAATTAACCAATTACCCACATAATTAAAAATTATCTCAAATTACTTAAAATACTAATCACTTTTAACACACTTTATACACCTTACTATCATGGTCATGTGGCACCTTGTATGGAACTAGTCCATAAATACCGGGTATTATAGCTCGAACCGTATTTTATCCCAAATTGACAACCTTCAACGAAACTCATTTTTTTTGATTCGTTTACCCTTTAATCTTCACGGCACTTACTTATCGCCTGTTATAAATGGCACAAATGCTTAAAACCTCAAAAATAATCTCATTCCCAAGTCTACATCAATTAACTTACGACGAAACTTTAGCGTACGAAAACGCGAAATGTAACAGTTACAGAAATAAAAGAGAATCCCACTGGGAAGATAGTCAAAATTTCAGTTCAGAAGAAACCCTACGAGCACATGAGCATGGAATTTCCGTCTGGTAAATGATTTAATAAGCTCGCAACTTTACAAGATTCAGAGGGTGTCCCCCAAGTACTACAACAAGAGATAAGCTAAGGAAATAAGGAAAAAGGCTTCAACCTAAGCATAGTAACATGAAGAAGAAATGGTCTTGTAATAGCAGTCTCACTATAACATTGTATGCACGCCATAAGAAAGTTGCACCTATCATGGCTAATAAGCGGGAAGTGAAACCAAAAGTAATATTCGAGATCATATGAGTTGCACAAAAATTCTGGCATGCGTGGGAACTAAGACAAAGCCAGTTAGAAGAGTACCAGCCTCATAAGAAGTCAGTATGGAGCTCTCGCCGGATTGTGTATGCACCAGAGGTACAAGTATTATAAGAGAGCTTCAAGTTGTAGATGTTAATGATACCTATGTGGAAGGGGGGTTATGAAAGAGATAGAAGATATGATTTGAGATTTTAAGTTAAGTGAGGTAAAGGTGAACAACGTACGAGATACTCAGGTGCAGAAGGTTGTGAATAATCCATACTTCAGATAGAGAGATAGAAGCCTCAGGATTCAGTATCTAGGAATGATAGCGACGTCATTAGTGACATATCTTCCAGCCTATGGTTTCTAGGTACTGAGAGGTTTAGTTAAGAGAGTAAAGAAGAGTTAGAGACGATGTAATGTCTCGCTTGATGTTCCAGAATAACCTAAGGAAATCTATGGTGCAAGCAAGTTAAAGGAAAGTTGCGAGTAGTATAAATATATATGTGTAGGTCGCAAGTTAAAGTATGGTAGAGCGACAAGGTTTTAGGAAGACAGGAGTAAGGATAAGAAAAAAGTAAGGGAGAAGGTGACGAGAATGGATAAGTCCACGGGATTAAGCCCATGAAAATAAGAGAGCTGATGGTTTCTCTAAGTTATAGATAGCTCAGTATAGCCTGAATGAACTCAAAGGAGTCTAAGACTAATAGCATTTAGAAGAGACGGAATGCTGCCCTGGTAGTAGAATGAGGGTGTAATTGTGACAGATAAAGGATGACGTTTGGGCCTTCGATTGAGTAATGATTTGAAAAACAAAAAGGGACTTCATGCATTGTACAGGATTAAAATACCCACGTAAGGTGAATCACATTGGGATGCTATGAAATATGGTTATGGAAGTATAGTATTACCCCTAGATAGATCAGTCAAGTCGCTTCAGATGTTTCCCAATGAGATGTGAGCCCTAGCGGCAGTGTTACATAAGAGGTCAAGTTATCAGTGTTAGATTATAGATCAACATTAAGGTGAATCAACAATAGATGGATAAAAGTTCAACGGTATAAGATGAGATCAGGTTGTCATTCTTAAGATGAACAGTAATGAGGAAGCATTAAAGGACTTAGATTTGTACATATATGATAAGCAGCGAGAGAGTAACCTGGAATTTGGTAGCAGGCCTCGGAAATAATAAATCAAAGTAAGAGTTAGGATATAGTATGACCTACCTAGATGTAGTAAAGCTATAAGGATAGATAACCAAGGCTATGGAACAAGATATAGCAATAGTCATAAGTTCGACAAAATACAGAGTGAAGAACTTCAATATACCTATAGATGCCAGAGGGACATCTTGTCAAGTTCTGTATATGTTCCCAAAGTGAGACCTAGAAATTGGCTAAAATCTGGAGGGAAGAGTCGCATAGGCGCACATACAAGGAAAAAGTTGTACAGGCTGCATGACAGAAGGTAGCAAGAGTTATGAGATTGGAAGAATTCCGACCATAGGCCGTGGTGTAAGAAAGAGGCCTAAAGGTGGGAATGCCCTGGACTTTGGATTTATTCACAGAACAGTTGCCTAAATGGAAGGACGGTATTAAAACCATTCGTAAGAGGTATCCGGTTATGAGACAGATAAGTGCATTAGTCAACATTCGAGGATGAATGTTTCAAAGGGGGGAATGATGTTACACCTCACAGTATTACGTCAATGTTACACTCCATCGTATTACGATGATGTTACACCCCGTAGTATTGTACGTTGGATTTGTCATAAGATAATTGACATTAGTTCAAGGACAAAATTATTTTGAGGTTATAAGTATTTATGCTATTTATAACAGGTGATAAGTAAGTACCGTGAAGGTTAGAGGGTAAGCGAATCGAAGAAAATGAGTTTCGTCGAAGTTTGACAATTTGGGATAAAATACGGTCCAAGCTATAATACCCCTTATTTATGGACTAACACCATACAAGGTACCACATGACCATGATAGTAAGGTGTATAAAGTGTGTTAAAAGTAATTAGTATTTTAAGTAATTTGAGATAATTCTTAATTATGTGGGTAATTGGTTAATTATTAATTTTTAGTGGGAGGTTAACAAGGTAATTGATTTTGGTGGATAAGCTTAAAGGGACATCACCCTCAACATGGCAGCAAAGGGACTTAAGCATCAATGACTCATTGGTGTATATAATTAGGTGGCATATTTAGAGATTTTTGGGAAAAATAATCCCCAAAAGTGGGGCCCACAAACCTTAAAGATATGAGATTTCCATACATCATTTAAGAGGGATGTGCATGTTGGTTAAGTAACTGATGAATCCTCCAAAATAATTCATATGAAACTTCATAATACTATAGCAACGTAAGATTAGCGATTCTAAGGAAGTACGGTGCAATCTTTCTCAAGAATATCATACGAATTGTTTCCTATTTCGATCCCGCCGTTACGTGTTTCGTCGCGATTGGCGTGTGTTAGAGGGATTGTCAAAAGAATCGGCTCAGGTATGTTAAGGCTATCCCTTCTTTCATTTTGGCATTATCCATATGATACAAACGAAACGAGCAAACGCACAACTTTCATAAATGTCTCTATTCGTAGAAGCACTAGGGGTGCCTATGTTTTTGAATTCTCATGTGTCTTATTATTATATATTCTGTTCATGGGTCTCAGAAAAATGCGTAATTGATAAAGTTTATCCGAAGACATGTTGATCTTATGACATTCCGAGAAATCTTATTAACTTATTTCTTATGCATTTCATTCATTTATACATGTACATTGACCCATGACCAGATGACGTTATATACGCGTATATTACATGTATATGGGATATGGAGAAAGGTTACAGTGTTATATACGCACCACCACCTAATCAGCTCGTAGACGTTATTGATTTTACCCACAGTGGCCAAGATGATATGATGGGATGCCCTCAGAGGCTTGATGATGTTATGTACGCATATACTTATGCATGACATGACATTTATACGCACGTTCAAGACATTATAAATGTTTCCGGATTCACAAAGTTGTTTAGACTTACAGGTGAAATTCTTTACTCCATGTTTCTTTTATGTCTTTTATGTAATGATTTTCATGTCTTACATACTCAGTACTTTATTTGTACTGACGTCCCTTTTGCCTGGGGATGCTGCGTTTCATACCCGCAGGTGCCGATAGACAAGTTGAGAATCCTCCAAGTAGGCTATCAACTCAATAGAAGGTGTTGGTGCACTCTATTTGCTCCGGAGTTGCCTATTTGGTCAGTATGATTTTGACATGTATTGATTGGTATGGCAGGGCCCTGTCCCGACCTTTATGACATTTACGTACTCTTAGAGTCCTGTAGACAGATGTCATATGTATAAGTCGGTTCATCATGTTGGGTCATCCTAAGCCGAGTATTTCCCTCATGTTGTATTCTAGTTATCTCACGATAACCTTTCCGACTCCTTTACCTATGATAGTATGATACGACAGATACATTACGTTGGTACTCGGTTGAGTAAGGTACCGGGTGCCCGTCACGGCCCATCGGTTTGGGTTGTGACAGATTCAATGGTTAGCTCTTAGCTGTACCATAAAAATTCAAGTAAAGAAAGAAGAGAGATAATCTTAGTCAAGTGGTGGGTCCGTCATTTGCCCCAGTGTGGTCTTAGTGATTCCTTACTCCCTGTTGACCCTGGACTCAAAGAAAAATTCTCAGTGTTGATTTGCCCCAGCCTTTGACATGATTGCGCCGCGAAGTTTGGTAGATGGAACAAATTACTATATATATATATATACATATTATTTTAGAAAACATTTTGAAAATACATTATTTTTAAGGAAAATATCGTCGTTCCGGATTATGACATGTTACGATAGGTTCTCTACATGTGAGCGTATCCTCTTGAAAACATTAACCTGTTGGCATCGACCAATATGGTTGCTTGCTGTCGCAACTGCATCCTAATTCAAGCTAATGCATTACAAGGCTTATCCAAAACGAAATTAGTTCTGAAAGTAGTTCATGGATTGTGATATAATGGGATGAAGATGACCGAGCCAGACTTAGATAGCCTACGTATCCAAATGGAATCAGGTCAAAGCATAGTTCGATTACAACAGATGCAATATGATGAGATTAAGAATGAAAATGGCCGAGTTGACTCAGACAGCCTACATATCCAAATGGAATCAGGCCAAAACATAGTTCAATTACAAAAGACGACTGAATCCGATGAGGATTGCCTACGTATTCCTTTATAAGGAAATCAAGCCGGCGTAGTTCCTGAGCAACATACAAAAGTGATATTTGGTTTTACTATCACAAGAAAGAAAGGGGGGAGAGAAACTGAACCCTACGTGGGTTGCCTACGTATCCCTCCATGGGAAGTTAGGTTGAACGTAGTTCTGTTACATTAAAACCTAACTATATTTGTCTTCAAACATAGTATCTCTTGATTGCGTCTGAGTTGATAGGCTTCATGTTGACTCTTTCATCCATTTCTACCAAGATTAGAGCTCCACCTGACAGTACTCGGTGAACGACGTAAGGAACTTGCAGGTTTGGTGTGAACTTTCCTTTGGCTTCTTCTTGATGGGGAATAATTTTCTTCAAGCCCAACAGCCCCAGTGCGAACTGGCGAGATTTCACTCTCTTGTTAAATGCACTTGCCATCCTGTTATGATATAGCTGACCATGACACACTGCATCCATTCTTTTCTCATCAATGTGCATGAGTTGCTCCTGTCTGACCCGTATCCACTCTGTATTGTCTAATTTTCCTTGTGAATGACCCTTAAAGACAGTATTTCTACCTCAGTGGGTATCATTGCTTTAGTGCCATATACCAACATGTACGGCCCTGCCCCAGTGGATGTTCTCATGGTAGTCTGATAACCCAGTAAAGCGAAAGGTAGTTTCTCGTGCCATTGTCTGTGATTGTCCACTATCTGCCGTAGAATTCTCTTGATATTTTTGTTGGCTAACTCGACAGCCCTATTCATTTGTGGTTTGTAGGCTGTGGAATTGTGGTGGATGATTCTGAACATTTCGCAGATTTCTCTCATGAGGTTAGCGGCATTGTCAGTGATGATAGACTCCGGTATTCCGAATCTGCAGACGATGTTGTTCTGGACGAAATCTGCCACTACCTTCTTCGTGACGGCTTTGTAAGTAGATGCCTCGACCCATTTAGTGAAATAGTTAATAGCTACCAAGATGAAATGATGTCCATTTGATGCGGCAAGCTCTATTGGTTCAATCACGTCCATGCCCCAAGCGACGAACGACCAGGGTAAACCCATTACGTTTAACGCATTTGGCAGAACCCAGATGAAATCCTCGTGAATCTGGCATTGGTTACACTTTTGTACGTAGCAGATATTGTCGCTTTCCATAGTCATCCAAAAGTATCCAACTCTCAAGATCTTCTTTGCTAATGAGAACCCGTTCATGTGGTGTACGCATGTTCCTGCATGTATCTCCTCCAATAGTCCGGTGCCTCGGCAGCGTCTACACATCTCAACAAACCTAAGTCTGGGGTCCTCCTGTACAGGACTTCTCTATTGAGGAAAAAAGTGGTTCGCCAGCTTCATGAGGGCTCGTTTTTGGCATTAGTAGCATTTTTCGGGTATTCTTTGGTCGCAAGGAATTTCTTGATGTCGTGATACCATGGTGTACCATATGGTTCTTCATTTACATAGAAGCAATAGGCATGTCGATCCCTAATTTCTACGTCGATAGGATCGATGTAGTTCTTTTTTGGATGCTGAATCATAGATGATAGGGTTGCAAGGGTGTCGGCAAAATAGTCGTTCTGAACCCTAGGGACATGCTTGAACTCAATCTTTATGAACTTCTTGCACAGCTCCTTCACGCAGTGCAGGTACGGAAGTATCTTGACATTCTTAGTGGACCATTCCCCTTGGACTTGGTGTATCAATAGATCGGAATCTCCTATCATCAAAATTTCTTTGATGTTCATGTCGACTGCCATTCTGATCCCAAGGATGCATGCTTTTTATTCAGCTATATTATTGGTTCAAGGGAATCTTATTTTTGTTGTTGCTGGATAATGATATCCAGATTCTGAAATTAGGACTGCCCCAATTCGACTCCTTTGAAGTTTGCTACTCCATCAAAAAACATTCTCCATCCAGGATACAATTCCGCAATATCTTCTCTAGCAAATCACACTTCTTCATCGGAAAAATACGTAGTAAGTGGTTCGTAATCCCCATCTATCGGATTTTCTGTGAGGTGGTTGGCTAAAGCTTGTCCTTTGATAGACTTTTGAGTTATGTACATAATGTCAAATTCACTGAGGAGAATTTTCCATTTAGCTAGCTTTCTGGTAGGCATCGGCTTCTGGAAGATGAACTTGAGTGGGTCGAGCCGAGATATCTGATGTGTAGTGTATGCTGACATGTAATGCCTTAGTTTCTAGGTAATCCAAGTTAGAGCACAACAAGTGCGTTCTATCAGAGTATACTTGACCTCGCATGGCGTGAACTTCTTACTTAAGTAGTAGATGGCCTGCTCCTTTCTCCTAGTTTTGTCATGTTGCCCCAACACACAGCCAGAGGTGTTATCCAAGGCTAACAAATAGAGTAACAATGGCTTCCCTTGTTTGGGGGGAACTAGCACTGGTAGATTTGAGAGATATTCCTTGATTTTGTTAAAGGCTTTCTGGCACTCTTCTGTCCATCTTGTGGCAACATCCTTCTTCAGCAACTTAAAAATGGGTTCACAGATTACCGTGGACTGGGCTATGAAGTGGATGATGTAATTCAATCTACCCAGGAAACTCATGACATATTTCTTGTTCTTTGGTGGTGGCAATTCCTAAATAGCCTTGATTTTTGATGGGTTCAATTTTATTCCCTTCATGCTTACAATGAAGCCCAACAGCTTTCCAGCGGGGACTTCGAATGCGCACTTTGCTGGGTTCAACTTCAAACTGCACCTTCGCAAGCGTTCGAAAAATTTCCTCAAATCATCCAACTGCTTTGAACCCTTTCGAGATTTTATAATGATATCATCCACATATACTTCAATCTCTTTATGAATCATATCATGAAAAAACGTCATCATGGCCCTCATGTAGGTGGCGCCGGCGTTCTTGAGACAAACCGTATAACTCTATAGCAGTAAACTCCCCAAGGTGTGGTGAAAGTTGTCTTATCTGCATCTTCCTCGTGCAACAAGATTTGGTGGTACCCAGCGAAACAATCCACAAATGACTGCAGTTCATGCTTCATGCAGTTGTCGATGAGGATGTGGATATTCGGCAGAGGGAAATCATCCTTTGGACTAGCTTTGTTGAGATCTCAATAATCCACGCACATTCTGATCTTTCCGTCTTTCTTAGGTACTGGGACGATATTTGCCAACCATATTGTATAGTTGGTGACCCTCACCACATTCGCTTTTATCTGTTTGGTCACTTCTTCCTTTTTCCTCAAACTTAAATCAGGTTTGAATTTCTGGGTTTCTACTTGACCGGCGGTCTGGTAGGATCGATGGGCAATCGATGCGAGACAATGTCAGTGCTTAATCCCAGAATGTCATCATATGACCATGCAAACACATCGATGTATTGTCGGAGGAGCTCAATCAGTTTTTCCTTCTACCCGACTTCTAGGTGAATGCTGATTCTGGTTTCTGTTACATCTTCTTCACTTCCAAGATTGACCACTTCTGTTTCTTCGAGGTTAGGATTTTTCTGACTCTCCAATTTCTCGATCTCCTGCGTGAGATTGTCGGGCGTCATGCTCTCGTCATACTCCTCATAATCTGGGTTGTTGCGCTCAACGATTTCGTTACATGTCATAGTTGCGGAACGCGGGTTTTTAGTAGTTTAATTACTGAAAAGAAAAGCTAAGTATAAATAAAGCGGTAAATAAAGTTGCAATATTTGAGAAAATGATTCTTTTTGTTTCATCAAAAGAGGAATGTCTTAAGCATTCAAAAGAGACAAATGACAAAACTGTACAGACGCAATGTAAGCCTCAATTGACCGTGCGCTTTTCAAAAGAAAACTTTTACAATTCCATACTTCCAAAACTCTCGGCGAACTAAAGATGGACTGGCTTCTCCTAGTTCGGCATCCCTGATAGTCGGTGTCTTGATGTCAGTCCCTTCACAGCATTCTTCAATCATATTCACGAACAGCTTTCCCATCCTATCGATGATATCATCTCCTGGTACTGAGCTCTGACCCAGACTTGCAACATGCTCTGGCACAAAAACCTTTTTCCCGGAGCTAAAGATACGATCTTTCACTTTCGGAGGCTGAAATCTTATGTCGGCCCTTCCTTTCTACCCATTATCTTCAATTAGATCTATGATTCCGTCCGACCTAGCTACCAGCCCGTTCCTGGCTTGTATCCATATTTCATCATCTCCCTCATAGCCATCTTGGATCTATACGACGACTGCATTCCTAAGTTTTGTTCAGTCTCTTTTATCTCGGTAGTCTGCATGATTTCCATTGCATGGAAAGCAACTCTGTCTAGCCCTTCAATGAACAAAACAGCATACTTCAAATAAGATGAGTGACCCCACTCACCATGGACCATGATCTCCTGACATTCCCACTCAAATTTCATTCATTGGTGCAAAGTGGATGGGACGTACCCTACCATATGTATCCAGGTCCTTCCCAGCAGCAAGTTATAGGAAGAGGAGATGTCCATTACTTGAAACAATATGGGGAATTCGACCGGCCCGATCTGCAAGGCCAAATAAATTTCTCCAATAACATCCTTTTGCGATCCGTCAAAGGATCTCACCCTCACGTGACTTTCCTTGACTTCCCTCAAATGAATTCCTAACTCCCGTAGAGTGGAGAAAGGACAAATGTTGACTCCTGACCCTCCATCAACAAACACCCAGGACACCACTTTGTCCCCGCACTTGATAGTGATATGAAGAGCATTGTTTAGATTTGCGCCTTCGACAAAAAGTTCGTCTCTTCTGAAAGTGATCATGTTTGCTTCGACCATTTTCCTAATTGTCGCGACCAGCGCTTCACTAGTGGTGTTACTTGGTACACTTAGCCTACTTAGTACTTTCAACGGGGCATCTTTGTGACTGTCGGAACGCATTAACAAATTCATGATTGATATCTGTGTTGGAGTTTTCTTCAGCTGCTCCTCCATAGAATACTCTTTGTTTGACATTCTCTTCCAAAACTCAGCGACTTCTGGGTCTGTTATGTTCCTTTTTTGAATTTTCTCTCTTCCCGGGTTCCTTCGATTGACATCTTCAGGAGTATAGCATCTCCCATACCTAGTCATACCATGGGCTATGGCAGAGTTTGTCATTTTGGCTTTTCCCTTTTGCTGGTATGTCCATGTGATGGTTTTATACTCCCAACTTTCTTCATCTCCTGTAGCAACGGCAGGTTGTCGCTGATAAGTTTGAACAGCCACTGTAGGTCTCACTTGTACTGTAATCATTAGAGCCCTTTGAGGAGGGATCCTTGCAACTTTTGTATTTCCTATAGTGACAATCGTTCCATTCGGTTCATACTCTTCGTCCAATGTGATCATGTTAACTCCCTGGTTTTGGTGATTTGGTAACGGATCACGATTCACATTGGGCGACGCTGGAGTGCAATGGATGGCTCCACTCTTGATCATTGTTTCAATCTCATTTTTCAACTTAAAACAATGTTCAATATCATGCACGGGGTACATTGGAATGGTACATGCATCTTTTAGTGGTATCAAAATACTTGGAGGGATATTCAGGAAACCTTCCTTCAACTGGGTGTATCAATCCCGTTCTTCTCAATCTCTCGAACAATTGGGCCAGAGTAGTGGTTGGTACAAAGACGTATAATTTCTAGGACCCCTCTCTTCTCAATCAAGGTATAATTTCTAGGACCCCTCTCTTCAAAGTTGGTACGAAGGTGTGGTGCATAAGCATGTCGGTTTTGGTGAGTAGTGGCTTGGACAGGAGCATATGGTCATTGTGGGTTTTGGTTATTGTTGGCTAGAGGAGGGTTGTATTATGGTTGAGGGTGGTAATATGGCTAGGTGTTATAGATTGGAGCGTAAGTGGGTGATGGTGAATGATTGTTTAGAGAATATAAAGTGTTTCTGTGATGTGGGTTGGGTTGATAGTAAGGGACGACTGCTGAGCCCTCCTCTTTCTTCTTCTTTCCTCTATCGATTGACCCTTATTGGATGGCCTTGCTGGCCGCTNACTTTTCAAAAGAAAACTTTTACAATTCCATACTTCCAAAACTCTCAGCGAACTAAAGATGGACTGGCTTCTCCTAGTTCGGCATCCCTGATAGTCGGTGTCTTGATGTCAGTCCCTTCACAGCATTCTTCAATCATATTCACGAACAGCTTTCCCATCCTATCGATGATATCATCTCCTGGTACTGAGCTCTGACCCAGACTTGCAACATGCTCTGGCACAAAAACCTTTTTCCCGGAGCTAAAGATACGATCTTTCACTTTCGGAGGCTGAAATCTTATGTCGGCCCTTCCTTTCTACCCATTATCTTCAATTAGATCTATGATTCCGTCCGACCTAGCTACCAGCCCGTTCCTGGCTTGTATCCATATTTCATCATCTCCCTCATAGCCATCTTGGATCTATACGACGACTGCATTCCTAAGTTTTGTTCAGTCTCTTTTATCTCGGTAGTCTGCATGATTTCCATTGCATGGAAAGCAACTCTGTCTAGCCCTTCAATGAACAAAACAGCATACTTCAAATAAGATGAGTGACCCCACTCACCATGGACCATGATCTCCTGACATTCCCACTCAAATTTCATTCATTGGTGCAAAGTGGATGGGACGTACCCTACCATATGTATCCAGGTCCTTCCCAGCAGCAAGTTATAGGAAGAGGAGATGTCCATTACTTGAAACAATATGGGGAATTCGACCGGCCCGATCTGCAAGGCCAAATAAATTTCTCCAATAACATCCTTTTGCGATCCGTCAAAGGATCTCACCCTCACGTGACTTTCCTTGACTTCCCTCAAATGAATTCCTAACTCCCGTAGAGTGGAGAAAGGACAAATGTTGACTCCTGACCCTCCATCAACAAACACCCAGGACACCACTTTGTCCCCGCACTTGATAGTGATATGAAGAGCATTGTTTAGATTTGCGCCTTCGACAAAAAGTTCGTCTCTTCTGAAAGTGATCATGTTTGCTTCGACCATTTTCCTAATTGTCGCGACCAGCGCTTCACTAGTGGTGTTACTTGGTACACTTAGCCTACTTAGTACTTTCAACGGGGCATCTTTGTGACTGTCGGAACGCATTAACAAATTCATGATTGATATCTGTGTTGGAGTTTTCTTCAGCTGCTCCTCCATAGAATACTCTTTGTTTGACATTCTCTTCCAAAACTCAGCGACTTCTGGGTCTGTTATGTTCCTTTTTTGAATTTTCTCTCTTCCCGGGTTCCTTCGATTGACATCTTCAGGAGTATAGCATCTCCCATACCTAGTCATACCATGGGCTATGGCAGAGTTTGTCATTTTGGCTTTTCCCTTTTGCTGGTATGTCCATGTGATGGTTTTATACTCCCAACTTTCTTCATCTCCTGTAGCAACGGCAGGTTGTCGCTGATAAGTTTGAACAGCCACTGTAGGTCTCACTTGTACTGTAATCATTAGAGCCCTTTGAGGAGGGATCCTTGCAACTTTTGTATTTCCTATAGTGACAATCGTTCCATTCGGTTCATACTCTTCGTCCAATGTGATCATGTTAACTCCCTGGTTTTGGTGATTTGGTAACGGATCACGATTCACATTGGGCGACGCTGGAGTGCAATGGATGGCTCCACTCTTGATCATTGTTTCAATCTCATTTTTCAACTTAAAACAATGTTCAATATCATGCACGGGGTACATTGGAATGGTACATGCATCTTTTAGTGGTATCAAAATACTTGGAGGGATATTCAGGAAACCTTCCTTCAACTGGGTGTATCAATCCCGTTCTTCTCAATCTCTCGAACAATTGGGCCAGAGTAGTGGTTGGTACAAAGACGTATAATTTCTAGGACCCCTCTCTTCTCAATCAAGGTATAATTTCTAGGGCCCCTCTCTTCAAAGTTGGTACGAAGGTGTGGTGCATAAGCATGTCGGTTTTGGTGAGTAGTGGCTTGGACAGGAGCATATGGTCATTGTGGGTTTTGGTTATTGTTGGCTAGAGGAGGGTTGTATTATGGTTGAGGGTGGTAATATGGCTAGGTGTTATAGATTGGAGCGTAAGTGGGTGATGGTGAATGATTGTTTAGAGAATATAAAGTGTTTCTGTGATGTGGGTTGGGTTGATAGTAAGGGACGACTGCTGAGCCCTCCTCTTTCTTCTTCTTTCCTCTATCGATTGACCCTTATTGGATGGCCTTGCTGGCCGCTTGCAGTGCTTCCATAGATTAAACTTTTCCAAATTTGATGCCCTCTTCTAAGAAATCTTCCATCTTGACCAGCTCGGAGAATTTCTGTACCGTCATTCCCATCATTTTTTCGAAGTATATCCCTTCCTGGGCTCTGATGAAATACATGGTTAATTCATTATCGTCCAGCGGAGGTTGCGCCCTGGTGGCCTCTGACCTCCACTGATGTGCATATTCTTGGAATGACTCAGATGGTTTTTTCTGCAAGTTCACGAGTGGGAACCGATCGAGAGTAATCTCTGTGTTGAATCGAAAATGATTCATGAAGTCCTCCGCTATATCATGCCAAGTTCTCCAATTTCGAGGATCCTGTCGATTATACCAGGTGAGTTCTTCCCCCGTTAAACTTCTTATAAATACCTTCATCAGTAGCTTCTCATTCCTCCCCACTCCGACTAACTTTTCACAATATGCCCTCAAATGTGCATGGGGATCACCTGTCCCATCGAAGATATCGAACTTTGGGGGTTTATACCCTGCTGGCATATCTACATCTAGATGAATATATAGATCCTCGTAGTCCAAACTTTCACTTCCTCGGGAAACTTAGAGTCCAAAATTTACAACTACTCAGATACTGACTCTTCTTCCTTATGTCTGGCTTCCCTCCCTATCTCGGCGCATTAGTTAATCTCAGAAGGCACCCTGATTGTGACATATGTTGTAAAGGTAGGTTTAGAAATGGCATATACAGGGGAATGTACCGCTCATGAGCGGCGGAATGTGCCACAGGTATGTGCTGATTAGTGGTAAAAGTGACTCTGTCACAAGGAGGGGTAGAGTTGCATTGGTAGTAATAGGCGGGTTTTGTGGTGTCTGAACGTACTGTGGTATGTAGGGAGTGTGGATAGGGAGATTTGGTGGATTAGAAGGGGTCACTGGAGGTATGACTTGATTGGTAGGAGATGAAGTTGGGGTGTTGTTGTTTTGGCGTGATGTGGAAGGAAAATGGTCAGGGAGTGAATCTAAAGAAGGGAATCGAGGTGGTTGAGGAAGTGTTGTCATGACCAGGTGCACTAGTTCCCTGATATGTTGTACCTACTCCCTTAAAGGCTCCATTTCATGGGCCATCCTGGCCACATGTTCATCATTCCTGATGTCATCGTTTTCCCCCGATCGCCCCGGGTTGTCGGCTATGACTAGAGCATGTTCAGTTGGGTTTTCTGCGGCTGATATCTTTCACTTTAACCTTAGATTGTATGGTGGTTTCGCCAGTTTTAGTCAACACAAACCAACTTTCTTTTCTTTTCGGGGGTAATAATAAAGCAAAAGAAAGATAAGAAGAAAGAAAATAAAAAGGAACAAGAGTCAGTTTCTTTGTTTATACAAGAAAGAAATCACACAAAGAAATTAATTTGTGCATTAAGGCTAACGTGTTTCCTAGGATTCGCGTGGACCTTTCATTGCTGGAGGTAGGCCTAAATCATAGATATTTGACAAACATTTAGACTTGACACATTTAGATCTGAAGCAATCTATTTTCATTGATAATTTGGACTAATCCAAGTGGGAACAATGATTACATCATTGTTTTATAGAACTGCATGGGCTTGGACAACTTGCCCTTTTGGAAATTAAAGAGATAACTAGGGATAAAGGTACAAAGTGGGAAAGAAAGGGAAATCAATCAAATCTAAAAACCATCCCCTGAGTCGTTTCCCATATCCTCATCTTCTTCTGGATCCTCTTTCGGGTCTTCCTCCAACTCCTCCTCGTCATCGTTGAACTCTGACTCCTCCTCCGTATCTTCTTCTGGCTCTATGCTAGACTCTATTTGGATGCACTCCACTACCCGGTCATCGTCTTCAGCAGGTGGTATCGTATGATCGACGGATCTTGGGACCACTTGATGGTGTATTGAAGTGGTCACAAGGTAATGTGGCAGGATCTCATGGTAAATCTGCAAAGCAGCCACCGCGTCCTCTAACTGGTATATACCCTCTCTGCTCGGGGGG
>AWOL01S0032859.1:906-11889 GCA_000715115.1 Nicotiana otophora
GCTCCAAGACATCGTAGGACACTTTAAAACCATAGGCTCTGATACCAGGTTTGTCACGTCCCGAACGCGGGGAGCCCGACCGGTGCTCAACCAAGTGAACCCGGTTAGGCAAGCTTGTTAGATACTTTCTACCCAAACTCACTCATGATTAAAGAGAATACATATCTTTATTAATTAGATAATGAAAAGATCATATATACAATACCAATTCGTTGCCATTAGTTATTTCATTTTAATTCCTCAAAATACACACATTTTCATGGTTTGAAGTGGAACAAGTGATTCAAACACAACATAACTTGTTTGAGTTTCCCAGCACACATATACAACACACTATGTCTACGGAGCCTCTCATAGATACAAAAGAGTACTATGATATTGTCGAAAACAAGGCCCCGACTATACCTCAAACACAACACACAAGGAATGAAAGATACATGACCCCGAAATGAAGTGGGGATCACCAAGTCTGCTGGGAAGAGGGTGTACCGCTATCACTGATCAATGTGACCTGCTGTGGAACCACCTGTATCCATTAAAGATGTAGCGCCACTGACAAAAGGGACATTAGTACATATGGAATAGTACTTATATGTATAACTAAACACCCTCTCAATAGAATGAGTAATAATACAAGAAGGAACAATCATAAAATCAATGGAAACTTCAAACAACACCAAAACATCAAGTTAGGAACAAGATACGTTTTCAAGTAAATTTCCATATTTTAGTTTGGGAGATCTTTTGTACCAATATTCTACCACTCACAATACCACCATACTTTTAGCACGTAGTCCGATCACGACTCGATCAGCTAGGCCATCTGATCTGAGACATCAACCACAATCACAATTTCAATTACAACTTCTAGCACAATCTCCACCATGTGTGTGACATGGCGTCCGATCATGACCCAATCGGCTAGGCTGTCTCACCACAATATTGTGTGGATCGACATCATCCTTTTCTATCAATCATCTCGTCCCAATTAAGGGGAATAAACACAATCCACTCCAATACCGGCACGTGTAGTTTTGGGGTTAGGTTATTTAAACCTACCCTTCCCCGGTGACTATCTGTACTCCCAAAATGTTCATTATAAAAAAGGGTTTTCAGCTCATTTCATACTTCTTTCACATATTTTCATTTCATTGGCACTAGTTTCCACAATTGTAATATCATTCTTGGCACGTTGGCCGTATTTCATATTTCATGCTCCCCTTTTTCATTTTAAAACATCATCATCATCAACAACAACAAGGCTTTTCAAATCAATACTTTAAGTACACATGTGAGCAATTAAGAGTCTTAGGCACATAGAGATTTTTCACACAATTTGGCACAAAAGTCTTCATTTGAACTTGACATGAAGTCCTAATATTTTTAATACACAGCCCATACTTTGAACACATCCTCAAATGATAACTCAATATGATAAAAGCATTGGAATACATATTGAACATATATCTTTCAACACAAGCTTATTCGGAATAGCCAATTTTATAATGAACAACTCGGGACTTGCATAAATTACAGGAACACCTTGGGATTCAATTCTAAGAGAGGAGTTTAGCCAATATACCTCACTTTGAGCTTCCTTAAATTCCAGACATCTTAGCAACTTCAATCTATTTAAAACCAAAATAAAATTGAACCATAATTAGGAAGAAGTTCATGGTCCAGCTCATTTGAGCATTTCATCAAACACTATGGTTATAACCTTACTCCCAATCTTTAGCCATTTGAGCTCAACAATTTGCCCACCAACCTTATTGGTATATGCATGTATAAATAATACTCTCACACCCAATCACATTCCCAATCACCCATCTCCTACCCCAAACTCGAAATCGAAGACTATGGTTAGAACCTTACCTCTTGGGTGAAGATTTTGTGAGCTTTCTTGTTGAATTTCAAGGCTTGAGCAAGATTTTGATGAACAATTAACTAGGTCTTCTCTTTCTCTCTCTAGGATACTCTCACCTCTCTCTAAAAACATCAGATTTTCCCCTTGAAAGTTACCCTTTAGGCTTATTTATTGATATAGGGTCGGGTTATAAAATAAGAAATTTGGACCATCCAATTTCAAATTTACGATCGCAGAGTGGACCGCAGAACTGCTGTGCGGCCTGCAAAATGGACACCAAAATTGATCTTCAAAAACTAGGTTGTTTCGTGTTGGGTCTGTAGTAGGCCTGCGGTTTGCAAACCAGTTATGCGACCGCAGATTTGACCGCAGAATCACCCAACAAAATTCTTCACACAAAATATGCGACGGAAGTGCGGACCACAGAATGGGTTTGCGATCACATAATTGACCGCAAAATATTATCTAAATTCCACCCAGTTCTCTGCTTCACTCTGCGGTGAATCTGCAGCCGCATTGTGGACCGCAGAACTGCCCTATTCTGCCAAAATATTTCTTCAACTCCCCAACGTAGTGTTCAACCCCAAAAGTTCGTATACAATCATCAACACATAAGTCTACCTCAGTACCATAAAATCCCGGGTTTTAGGTAAAAACATTTATGGGGCCTTACATTCCTTCCCGCTTAGTATCATTCGTCCTCGAATGAGGGTAAATCCGTCATTGAATCCACTATGGCCTAACTATTACCTCACATTCCAAACATACCAGATTTTGATTAACTCCCAAAATTTTCCCCAGGGTTTCCCCTGTAACTGGGCCTATCCACATGTTAGAGAATCCCAAAACCACTCCTAACAACATATAAATAATCCAATGATGCAACATAATATGAAACAACACCAACCATGGCCTCATAAGCAATATATTACCAGAAAAGGAATACCCTGAGCATAAACTGTACAAGTGATACACAATCCATAGGAAACAATTTCATAGAAACAATTGCATAGCTATTCAAACAAATAAGGGTACTTCTTCTTCATCTCTTTCTCGGCCTCCACAGTAGCCTCTTCAACCTGTTGGTTTCACCATAACACATTCACGGAGGCAATTTTTTTATTTCTTAGCTTTCAGACTTGCCTATCAAGAATGGAAACTAGAATTTCTTCATAAGTCAATTCTTCATTAATCTCAATAGTCTCAACCGGAACAATGAGTGTCGGGTATCCAACTACTTTCTTCAACATAGACATATCAAATACCGGGTGCATTAATGACATCTCAGGTGGTAGCTCAAATTTGTACGCCACATGACCAATCCTCTGAATGATTCTTTATGGTCCGACATACCTCAGACTCAATTTCCCTTTCCTACCAAACCACATTATACCCTTCAGGGGGGGAAACCTTCAAGAATACCCAATTATCTTCTTTGAACTCCAAATCCATACTACGAACATCCGAATAGGACTTCTGATAACTCTAAGTAGTTTTCGATCGCTCCTTAATGATCGTAATCTTCTCCATAGCCTGATGCATGAGTTCTGGTATCACCAACATATAAGTCTACCTCAGCACCACGAAATCCGGGGTTTTAGGTAAAAATATTTATGGGGCCTTACATTGCGGAGCTTCACATGTCCAAAAATGACAAAAAACTCGAAGCCCTTATTTAAATCCTTCTATCCTGGCATCTCGCATCTGCGGACTCAGAATCCGCACCTGCAGTTCTGCTTTTGCCGAAAATCCTTCGCTTCTGCGAAGTCCACTAGAAACCCGACCTGCCACTTCTGCGGCCATATCCCGCTTCTGTAGTCCTTCTTGCTCTTCTGCGCGTCCGCACTTACCAAATACATCCGCATCTGCGGTCCCTAGCCCTTGCATTCCAAATCCGCTTTTGCGGAAACTCTTACGCACATGCGGGCCTGTAGATGCACCTCGCACCTGCAGCCATTGACCTACCTAGCTAGCCTCCGCACCTGCAGCTACTGCTATTACAACCCAAACTCCCTCCACATAACTTCATGACGATACCTAGTCTCTGCGACTAGGTAAGGCTAACAAATTGCGGAAATAACAATACAAAAGTAAAAGTTGGCAACTAACAACAGTGGATAACTGAATAAATAGTAATAATACAGCTCGGCATGTACAATAACCAATACTCTATAATACACAGTCCTCTCAAAACTCGAAACATCATAAGCGACAAGCTACGGAAGGAAACTAGTATTTATATACACCAGAGTTTAACAAAAGATGTACGGAAGTTAAATGACGTAGGAGAGAATAGAGGGTGACTCCGAGATATGCAGGTGTGGCAAATGTACCTTGAAGTCTTCGTACAACAGCAAGAACTCTCAGCTAATAGCAGAGCTGATAAGAAGTACCTGGATCTTCACACAAAACATATGGAGAAGAGTAGCATGAGTACACCATAACGGTACCTAGTAAGTGCCAAGCCTAACGTCGGTAGAGAAGTGACGAGGTCAGGTCCGGGCCCTACTGGGATATAGTAATAAGACAAACAATATACTAAAAATGAAGTAAAAAGAAGAATTTAACAGCAAGAAGTCACAGAGAAACAACAACACACAAACAATGTGATAACAACAGGGGCGCTCCCGAGATATCGTCTCGTAGTCCCAAAAGTAAATATGTGAGGATATCTCCCGAGGTACCACCTCGTAGTCTCAAAAGTAAATGTACTAGGAGAACTCCCGAGGTACCGCCTCGTACTCTAAAAAGTAATTGTGCAGGTAGAACTCCCGAGGAACTGCCTCGTAGTCTCAAAAATAAATATACAGGGAGAACTTCCGAGGAACCTCCTCGTAGTCTCAAAAGTAAATGTGTAGGGAGAACTCCCGAGGAACCGCCTTGTAGTCTAAAAAGTAAATATGTAGGGAGAACTCCCGAGGAACCGCCTCATAGTCTCAAAAGTAAATACACAGCTCAAACCGATAAATAAAATAGTTAACAGCAAGATTTCTACAGTTATACTGATAAAGAACAGGGAAAAGTAGGAAATCAACTAAGCATGCTTCACAAAGTTCAAATAAGCGGTTAAAGCACGTAGACTTGCGATATTAGACTAAACAGGATAGGTACACATATTGGAATAGCTCAATTAAGAATGAAAATACTCTAATACTCATTTAAACTGTATAACTCAAATTAAAGGAAAAACAGTTTACTACTCAGTAAAATAAATCGAGTTTTACAACAAATATCCCGTGTACATACTCGTAACCTCACGCACACGGTGCTCACATATCACAATAGTACCAAATCCTAAGGGGATTTCCCCACTCGAGGTTAGGCAAGCCACTCACCTCGAACCAAGCTCAATCAATAGGTAACATTTCCTTTTCCACGAATATCAGACTCTGAATTGCCCAAATCTTGCCAAAATCAATTACATACCATAAATACAACTATAAGAAACTAATCTAATTAATGAAATCAAAGCTAAAGCAAGAAATCAGAAAATCGCCCCAAAACGTCTCCCCGGGCCAACGTCTTGGAATCGGTCAAAAGTAACAAAATATGAACAACCATTCGCTCACGAGTCCAACCATACAAGAATTACTTGAATCCGACCTCAAAGCGCCTTCAAAAATTCATAATTTTAGTCTAAGAAGTTTCTACCATTTCCCCCCAAATTCCCAATTCAAATCCCTAATTACAAGACGCAATTAGCAATATATTCATGAAATATAGTCCAATCTATGTTAGAATCACTTACCCCAACAATCTCCTTGAAGAAACCCTGAAAAATTGCCTCACACCGAGCTCGCAAAGTCCCAAATTGAAAATGGGAATCAAAACCTCGAACTTGATCTTTTCTGCCCAGCAATCCCGCATCTGTGGATGTACTGTCGCACATGCATCACCGCACTTGCGGAATTTCCCTCGCAGGTGTGAAAATGACTTAAGATGACTGGGATCGCTTCTGCGATCAGTTGGTCGCACCTGCGTGTGCGCACATACGGACAATGGTCCGCTTCTGCGGTCTTCCTTCACGCTTGTTGTTCCTCTAGCGCATATGTGGGCATCACAGATGCGGCATTTTCCTCGCACATGTGACCCCTAACCAAACCTCTCCACTCTGCTTTTGCGCTCATCGATACACATATGCGTGCCCGCACCTGCGGTCTCCCCTCCGTAGGTGCAAAAACACCAGAAACCAGAAAAGCTTCAGCAACTAGTCTAAGTCCAAATTCAATCTGTTAAGCATCCGAAACACACCCTAGGCCCTCGGGACCTCAATCAAACATACTAACCTGTCCTAAAATACCATACAAACCTAGTCGATCCCTCAAAACACGTCAAACAGCAACAAAAATATGAATCACCCTCCAATCCAAACTTAATGAACGTGAAACTTCAAATTTTGACAATCTACTCTGATTGACCTATCAAAACATGTCTGATTGACCTCAAATTTTGCAAACAAGTCAAAATTGACATTACGGATCTACTCCAACTACCAGAATCAGAATCCGGCCTCTATATAAAGAAGTCCACTTTCGTTCAAAATCTCCAAAAATTTGACTTTCGCCATTTCAAGCCTAAATCAGCTACAAACCTCAAGTTCACAGTCCGGACACGCTCCTAAGTCCAAAATCACCCAACGGAGCTAACGAAACCGATGGAACTCCATTCCATAGTCATCTTCACATAGTTCTGACTATGGTCAAAATCCTAAGACTTAAGCTATCGTTTTAGGGACTAAGTGTCCCAAATCACTCCGAAACCAAAAACGAGACCTCCCGGCAAGTCACATAAGCAGAAACAGATACGGGAAAAGCAGAAAATAAGGGAGCGAGGTTATTACTTTCAAAATGACTGGCCGGGTTGTTACATCATCCCTCGAACGAGCAAAAAGTCATACCAGAAGTGGTGAAAAGATAAGGATAACGGCTGCACATTTTCATGCTCGGTCTCCCAAGTCGCCTCCTTGACTGGCTGACCCCTCCATTGAACCTTCACGGAAGCAATGTTCTTCGATCTCAGCTTTCGAACCTGCCTNTCGAACCAAGCTCAATCAATCGGTAACATTTCCTTTTCCACGAATATCAGACTCTGAATTGCCCAAATCTTGCCAAAATCAATTACATACCATAAATACAACTATAAGAAACTAATCTAATTAATGAAATCAAAGCTAAAGCAAGGAATCAGAAAATCGCCCCAAAACATCTCCCCGGGCCCACGTCTTGGTATCGGTCAAAAGTAACAAAATATGAACAACCATTCGCTCACGAGTCCAACCATACAAGAATTACTCGAATCCGACCTCAAAGCGCCTTCAAAAATTCATAATTTTAGTCTAAGAAGTTTCTACCATTTTCCCCCAAATTCCCAATTCAAATCCCTTATTAGAAGACGCAATTAGCAACATATTCATGAAATATAGTCCAATCTAGGTTAGAATCACTTACCCCAACAATCTCCTTGAAGAAACCCTGAAAAATTGCCTCACACCGAGCTCTCAATGTCCCAAATTGAAAATGGGAATCAAAACCTCGAACTTGATCTTTTCTGCCCAGCAATCCCGCATTTGTGGACGTACTGTCGCACATGCGTCACCGCACCTGCGGAATTTCCCTCGCAGGTGTGAAAATGACTTAAGATGACTGGGATCACTTCTGCGATCAGTCGGTCGCACCTGCGTGTGCTCACATATGGATAATGGTCCGCTTCTGTGGTCTTCTTTCATGCCTGTTGTTCCTATAGCGCATTTGTGGGCATCGCAGATGCGGCATTTTCCTCGCACATGTGACCCCTAACTAAACCTCTCCACTCTGCTTCTGCGCTCATCGATACGCATATGCGTGTCCGCACCTGCGGTCTCCCCTCCGTAGGTGTGAAAACACTAGAAACCAGAAAATCTTCAGCAACTAGTCTAAGTCCAAATTCAATCTGTTAAGCATCCAAAACACACCCTAGGCCCTCGGGACCTCAATCAAACATACCAACCTGTCCTAAAATACCATACAAACCTAGTCGGTCCCTCAAAACACCTCAAACAGCAACAAAAATATGAATCACCCTCCAATCCAAACTTAATGAACTTGAAACTTCACATTTTGATAATAAACTCTGATTGACCTATCAAAACACGTCTGATTGACCTTAAATTTTGCAAACAAGTCAAAATTGACATTACGGATCTAGTCCAACTACCTGAATCATAATCCGGCATCAATATCAAAAAGTCCACTTTCGTTCAAAATCTCCAAAATATTGACTTTCGCCATTTCAAGCCTAAATCAGCTACAAACCTCAAGTTCACAGTCCGGACACGCTCCTAAGTCCAAAATCACCCAACGGAGCTAACGAAACTGATGGAACTCCATTCCATAGTCATCTTCACATAGTTCTGACTACGGTCAAAATCCTAAGACTTATGCTATCGTTTTAGGGACTAAGTGTCCCAAATCACTCCGAAACCAAAATCGAGACCTCCCGGCAAGTCACATAAGCAGAAACAGATACGGAAAAATTAGAAAATAGGAGAGCGAGGCTATTACTTTCTAAATGACTGGCCGGGTTGTTACATCATCCCTCGAATGAGCAAAAAGACATACCAGAAGTGGTGAAAAGATGAGGATAATGGCTGCACATTTTCATGCTCGGTCTCCCAAGTCACCTCCTCGACTGGCTGACCCCTCCATTGAACCTTCACAGAAGCAATGTTCTTCGATCTCAGCTTTCGAACCTGTCTGTCCAACATTGCCACCGGCTCCTCAACATAAGATAAATCCTTGTCCAACTAGACTGAGCTGAAATCTGACACATGAGACGGATCACCGTGATACTTCCGGAGCATAGAAACATGGAATACTAGATGAACCCCTATAATACTAGGAGGCAAGGCAAGCTCAAAAGCAACCTCCCCAACACATCACAACACCTCAAATGGGCCGATAAACCTTGGGATCAGCTTGCCCTTCTTTCCAAATCCCATAACGCCCTTCATAGGCGAAACCCTAAGCAAGACCCGCTCTCCAACCATTAATGCAATCTCGTGAACCTTCCGATCCGCATAAATCTTCTGTCTGGACTGGGCTGTGCGAAGTCGATCCTGAATCACCTTCACCTTATCCAGGGCATCCTGAACCAAGTCTGTGCCCAATACTCTAGCCCCACCCATGTTACACCCCATGGTTTCGTACATAAAAGTACGCCATAAGTAAATTGATGAAATCTCAGAAATGCGATATTACATCCCGCATTTTCGTACGTTAAAGTTTCGTCATAAGTTAATCGACGTAAGTTCGGGAATAGGATTATTTTGAGATTATAAGCATTGTTATATTACAAACAAGTGATGGGTAAATTCGTGAAGGTGAGAGGGTAAGCAAATCGAAGAAAATGAATTTCGTCAAAGTTTGACATTTTGGACAAAGTACGACCCGAGCTAAAATAACCGGTATTTATGGACTAGTACCATACAAGGTACCACATGAACATGATAGTAAGGTGTATAAAGTGTATTAAAAGTGAGTAGTATTTTAAGTAAATTGATATAATTCTTAATTAGGTGGATAATTGGGTAATTATTACTTTTAGTGGGAGATTAACACTTAATTAAGATGATTGGTGGTTACTTATTGGGAATGGATAACAATCAATGTGACAGCCTTGCACTAAGGAATGGTGACTCTTAAAGTCACATACAAGGTGGCAAATTTGGAGAGTGGTGACGTTAGCAAGGGTCATATGACTACTTTATGACCCTTTAGACTTCTTATTAGTTTGAAGGTTTGTTAGTAATATGTTCGCTTGCTTTCTATGCTTGTAAAGATAAGAGATGGTCATATATCATTTAAGAAGGAAATACTTAGGCTTGCTGGAACAGATGGAATTCTCAAGGGAATTCTTATAAACCCCTACAAGTGCAACGTCGATGTTTGTGTGTTACAAATGTAAGTCACATAAGCAAGACAAGATCTTCAACAATTCCAAACAACGCGAGATTTTGCAATTATAAGGGAGTACGGTGCAATCCTTCTCAGAAATATCATACGATTTTTTCCCATAGTCCAATCTTGACGTCACGTGTTTTGTCGCAATTAACACATGTTAGAGGGATTGTCAAGAGAATCGACTCAGGTATATTAAGGCTATCCCTTCTTTCTTTTTGGCATGATCCAAATGATACAAATGAAATGAGCAAAATACGCAACTTTCATAAATGACCTTATTCATAGAAATACTAGGGCTATCTATATTCTTGATTCCCCATGTGTCTTATTATTCTATCATCTGTTCATGGGTCTCAGAAAATATGTAAGTTGATAAGTTTATTTTATGACATTAATCAAATGCATAATGGTCCTATGACGTTTCGAGAGATTTTATTGACGTATTTCATATGCACTTCATTCATTTATACATGTACATTGGCCCATGACCATATGGCGTTATATACGCATATATTATATGTATATAGGATATGGGAAATGGTTACAGTGTTATATACGCACCACTACCTGGTCAGCTGGTATACGTTGAAGATTTGCCCACAGTGGCCGAGATAATATGATGGGATGCCCTCAGAGGCTTGATCATGTTACGAACATATATACCCATGCATTGTATGATATTTATACACATATGCATGACAATATAATATTAAATGATTCACAATGATATTCAGATATACATGTTGAGTCTTTTACTCCATGTTTCTCTCATGTCAATGTTTACTATTTTTCATTCCTTACATACTCGGTACATTATTTGTACTGACGTCCCTTTTTCCTGGGGATGTTGCGTTTCAGGCCTGCAGGTCCTGATAGACAGGTAGAAAGTCCTCCAAGTAGGCTATCAGCTCAGCGGAAGATGTTGGTGCACTCCATTTGCTCCGGAGTTGGTTATTTGGTCAGTATGATTTAGACGTGTATTGCTTGGTATGGCGGGGCTCTTTCCCGACTTTTATGACAATTATCTATTCTTAGAGGCTTGTAGACAGATGTCATCTACGTAGAAGACTGTATGGCCTTGTCAGCCTATGTTCAGTGTACGAGTGGTTATTTTGGCCTTATAGGCCCGTATGTCTTAAGTATAACTTGGTATTTCATGTTGTATTCTACTTATCTCAC
>AWOL01S0032862.1:0-10639 GCA_000715115.1 Nicotiana otophora
GTCTAATAACAACAATCACTTCAGCTTTAGAGGGCAACAAGAAAATCTAGGTAAACTTGGAATGATCATCCACTAGTGTAACAAAGTACTTCTTCCCATCATGAGTAGGTACACTATAGGGACCCCAAACATCAGCATGAAGCAAATGAAAGCATGCAGTAGCAACAGAAGTACTAAGAGGAAATAGAAGCCTTGTTTGCTGAGCAATAAGACATACAGTACATTGCTTAGTCTCACTATAACACTTTAAATATTGAAAACAGCTTAGCTTTCTTAGAACATCAATTGGCACATGACCTAACCTCTTATGCCACAGAGATACATTTGATATATCATCCTTTATTGTATTTACAAAGGATCTTCCAACATCTGACTTGTTATTTTCTTCTCCACTTGCTTGGTTTTTGTTGCCTGATATGTAGATGTAAAGACCTTCATCCTCTTTACCAATCCCCCTCATTCTCCCATTGAAGAGATCCTGGAAAAGCCAGAAGTTAGGATAGAACAAAGCCAAGCACCTAAGCTCATTTGTTAATTTTGAAACAGACAAAAGGTTATATTTGAAGTCTGGTATGTGTAACACATTGGTAATATTTTGGCCTTGTAGCACACTTGTAGATCCTGTATGCCTTACACTTGCTATTCTTCCTGTAGGAAGGTGTACTTTTCCAATACTCGATTCATCAACAATATTAGATTCTTCTAAAACTTTAAGACTCTTTACCATGTGATTATAAGCACCTGTATAAACTATCCACCTAACCTCAACTTTAGTAACTATAGAGGGTGAGATCATATCTGCAGACATTACATTACTTGTTTGATCACCTTGGCTTGTAGAGGTGATACTAGACTTGCCTACCAGATGCAAAATCTGATTGTACTGATCAACTTTAAACTGAGGTACTCCTGCAATTACTCCTTGACCACCCTGACTAGTTGGAGTAAGGCTACTCTGCTGAGAATGCTGATAAGTGGGGATTTTGACTACTTATTATCGTCTTTTAGCTTTTGTTTTAGTCTAAAAGTATTGAATTGTATTCCCGAAGCTGATGAAATGTGCTAAATTATATGAATGTTAGAAGATGGACTCCCGAGATGAAATTTGACTCAAAAAGGAGTAATCTAAACTCAAGGCAATAAAAGACAAATAAGCTTACAAAGTACAGACTGCAGAATTTCATCTGTGGCCGCAGATGATGAAGGAAAGCCCAACAGACCTTTGTGCAAATTGCGGACCGCACATGAATTGTGCGGCCGGAAAAATCTGGGCTAGGAACAAAGTTCATAGAATGTGCAAATTCCCAAGTTCCAAGTCCCTCAGAATTGCGGACCGCACAGGAATTGTGCGGCCGTAAAAGAAGTGCCTTGCGGCCGCATAAGTAAAGTTGCGGACCGCAGAAGACCAAGTTGCGGCCGCAGTTTTAAATCTGCGGACCATAGAAAGACCACCTCACGGCCGCAGCCTCCAGTTCCAGACAAGTTGAACAAACCTGCGGACCGCACATGGAATTATGCGGCCACAGAACCTCCTGAGGGGTATTTTTGTCCGAAATTATCAGCTTTGTATAAATAGAAGAGTTTCATGAAATTAGGTCAACTTTTGACATCAGCAACTATAGTAGTCGTTTCTCTTTGTTTCTTTTAGTAGTTTTTCATATTTTGGGATATTTTAACATAGCTTTTATCATTTTGATTTTACAATATGAGTTTAATTAGCATTTCTTCTTCTATTTCAAGCATTAGTAGCTAGATTTTTACTAGGGTTATGACCCAACCCTAGTGTGTAAACCATATGGGTGTTTAATTTAATGCTTGTTTATGGTTGGGTGTTTATTATTTAGCCTTTTTCATGCTTTAATTTGTGAAATTAATAGTTGCAAATATTAGTTCATGCCTATTTGACTTAGTCTCTACTTGAGAAAGAGAGACTTAGTCTAAGAAAACTTGGCTAACAAGAAATTGGATCAATCGAGAGATTGATAATCTCAATTAAAGGGTTCAACCTAGAGATAGTAATAACCCGACTTGAGCTTTTATCAACTATTTTGTGCAATACCCATTTGGACTTGAGAAAGCCAAATTGGGTAAAATCACTCTCTGACTGAGAGGTATTAAGTGGGTAATTGAGAGTTGATAGCTATAATACACCCCGATCAACAAAACAAGCATTAAGGTCTATATCTTATTAAGTAAACACCTAGGTGATGGTCATAGCCCTAGGCTTTTTACAAAACTTGAAAAACAACAAAAATAATTTCTTAGTTTCATTTCTTAACTTTGCAATCTTAGTTTAAAATAGACATAGAAATAACCCCAATTTGTGGAAGTGTAAATTGAGGTAGTTCAAACTCACATACTACAATATATACTCCTAACTCTCATATATAGCTCCCTGTGAAAATCGACCCTGACTCTTGTTGGGTACTATTATTGCAATCGACCATTTCAGAACCTTGATTTGAGGTGTGAAATTGGACGAGATCAATTTTTGGCGCCGTTGCCGGGGAGTTAAAAACGGTGTTAACTATATATTTAGGTGTATTTTTGGAATATCTTATTTTCCTTCCTTGTTACTAACGTGTTGAGAAATTGTAGGTGCAATCATGGCAAACAATGAGCTCGAAAACATAGCTTTGGGGGATGTGGAGGTTGAGGATGATCAAATGGATAAGGTCCCTCTTGAACCTCAAGCCAATAGACGAGGCCGAGTGCCTCATGACAATGTGTTCACTCCACCCCCACCTCCACCTTGGCAGCTTTCAGATGAGATTCCTTTGGATTGGATTGAAATCTCGCACAGAGACCCACGCTGAACACAATGTCTGGTCTGCTTGTAGTAAGATACAAGAGTGACCCTATAATCCCTCTATACATGGTCTTATTTACAGAAAAACTAGGTTCATCCATGTCTAGTCGGGTAGTTGTGGAAATAGGGGTGTCAATGACTTTTGATGCTTCCATGTGAAACCTTTTCAGCAACTCCTTAATGTACTTCTGTTGACTTATCAATGTTCCCTTCTGAGATTGCTTTACTTGAAGTCCTAGAAAGAAATTTAATTCGCCCATCATACTCATCTCGAACTCACTCCCCATGAGTTTTGTAAATTCTTCACAAAGCGAGTCAGTTGTGGCTCCAAAGATGATATCATCAACATATACTTGAACAATGAGAAGGTTCCTCCCTCTTTTCTTCAGAAAAAGAGTGTTGTCAATTTTCCTCTTGTAAATTCATTTTCTAGAAGGAACTTTGACAACCTTTCATACCAAGCCCGGGGAGCCTACTTTAGCCCGTACAATGCCTTGTCCAGTTTGAACACATGCTCAGGATGCTCGTGACTCTCAAAACTAGGAGGCTTCTTGACATAGACTTCTTCTTTCAGATAGCCATTTAGAAATGCACTTTTGACATCCATTTGGAACAGTGTGAATTCCATATGAGATGCAAAGGCAATAAGAATTTTAATGGCTTCAATTCGAGCAACTGGAGCAAACGTTTCATCATAATCGATACCCTCTTCCTGATTGTAGCCTTGAACTACAAGCCTTGCCTTGTTTCTTGTTGTACCTCCAAACTCATCAAGTTTGTTCCTGAATATTCACTTGGTTCCTATGATGGTTCGATCTGCAGGTCGAGGGACCAGGTGTCATACCTTGTTTCTTTCAAATTGATGCAGCTCCTCTTGCAAGGTTGTGATCCAGTTTGCATCTTTCAGCGTTTCTTTGATGTTTTTGGGCTTTATTTGAGAAAGAAAGGCTGAAAAGGTAAGTGAATTTCTGGCTCTTGATCTGGTTTGAACACTTGAGTCAAGAGGGGTGATTATGTTGTCAAGAGGATGTGAGATTTTATGCTTCCAGTTTGGTACCTGAATCTCATTTGTAGAGGACTCAGGTATATCTGACTGAGGTTCTTGGCTACTTCTTACTTCAGCAAGTGGAGTACCTTGGACTGTATCAACAACTCTATTTTTAGCTTCGGTTGTTGTGATCATGGGACCAGGTTCCTCTCAAATGGATGGAGATGTATTTGTATCATCTTTTCTGGATTCCTTGACATGACTCATCATGTCTGCATTTCCATTTGCCATGTCAATAACTTCACCTGGAACAGATAAAGGTTCTCCATCTTGGTCAACACGTCTGTCCTTCTCACATGAGAGGTGAGATTCATCAAAGATCACGTGTATACTCTCTTTAACACACTGAGTCCTTTTGTTGTATACTTTGGAAGCTTTGCTGTGGGATGAGTATCCCAGAAAGATTCCTTCATCACTTTTGGCATCGAATTTACCAAGAGCTTCCTTTCCATTGTTGAGGACAAAATATTTACACCCAAAGGTCCTTAGATATGACAGCTTGGGCTTCCTTCCATTCAGCAGTTCATATGGGGTCTTGTTCAGAAGGGACCTGATCATACACCTGTTCACCAAGTAGCAGGCAGTATTGACGGCTTCTGCCTAGAAATGCTTTATGATCCCACTCTCAATCAACATTGTCCTTGCCATGTCTTCAAGAGTTCTATTTTTCCTATCCACAATGCCATTTTGTTGAGGTATTCTTGGAGCCAAACAATTGTGAGTGATACCATTTTCAGTACAGAACTCATCAAATTTGGCATTGTCGAACTCTGTCCCATGATCGGACCTGATGCAAACTACATTATTACCCATCTTCACTTGAATCGTTTTGACGAAAGTAACAAACACTTCAAAGGTTTCGTCCTTGGTTATGAGAAACAGGGTCCAGGTGTATCTGGAGTAATCGTCGACTATAACAAAGATATATTTCTTTCCTCCCTTGCTTTCCACCCTCATGGGTCCACATAGATCCATGTGAAGAAGATCAAGTGACTTTGAGGTACTGACTTCCCTTTTGGACTTCAATGAAGATCTGACTTGCTTACTTTTTACACGTGCATCACACATTTTGTGATTTTTGAAACTTGACTTAGGGAGACCACGAACCAGGTCCTTCCTAACCAATTTGTTCAGCAACGTGAAGCTTGTATGACCCAGCCTCCTATGCCATAATTCAGCATCATCGTTAATAGCGCTTAGACAGTTGAGATCACTATTCTACAGAGACTCAAAATCAGCAAAACAGATATTTTTGTATCTTTTTGCTACTAGCACCACCTCACCAATCACTATGTTTGTGACTGTACATACTTTTGACACAAATTCCACCTTGTTTCCCTTGTCACAGATCTGGGAAATACTTAACAAGTTGTACTTCAGCCCATTCACGTAGTATACATTTTTGATTGAGTGTGAGAGAGACTTCCCAATCCTTCCAACTCCCAGAATGTATCATTTCTTGCCATTACCAAAGGATACACTCCCTCCTTGCAGGGCTTTAAGTGAAAGGAAATCAGTTGTACTTCCAGTCATGTGCTTTGAGCAGCCACTATCCATGTACCATTGTAGGCTGCTTCCTTTCATTGTTCCCTGCACAAGAGAATTAGGTGTTAGACTTAGGAACCCAAATGAGTTTATGTCCCTTGTAATGAGGAAAGGGGTGAATGAGGGATCTTCTGGTCCAAGCAAGCATCATGCATTTTTTATATGAGGGACCAGGTTCTCTACCAGCAGTTACTTTTTCAGCGAAAACTATATTTTTCTTTGTGACTGAAATATGGTCTTACAGTTTTCTTTAAAGTGCCCAGTGTTGCCACAGTGGGTGCAAAGCCAATTATTATGTACAGTAACATACTTGCTATGAGGGTTATAGGGAGTCTTTTCCCTTTGGAACCCAATCCCCTGCCAGTTTCCCCCATTGTTGGTGTACATGGCAATGATAGCATCAGAGGACCAGGTCAACTTGAGTGATTTTTCAAGATCACTCTACACTCTTCCTTGTTCTTCATGAAGTTGTTTGTTTTTCTCAAGTTCAGCACACAGGCTAGACTTCACTGAATTTAACTCACTTTCAAGCTTAATGTGTTCCCCACTTGCAACTTCCTTTCCCTTTTGAGAATTTTCAGGCCTACTCTCTATTTTAGGTTCTCCAATTGTTTCCTTCAAGTCCACTACCACCACTAATAAGTCATCTCTCTCATGCTCAATGTTAGCAACTCTCTCAGCTAAGACTTCTTTTTCTTTTCTTTCACACTCAATGGTCATTTTTAGGTCTACCACAATGACCATTAGGTCATCTTTTTCCATCTAAGGCATCCTTCTCTTTCTTCAGGTTCTCAATTGTTTCCTTTAAGTCAACAACCACGATTACTAAGTCATCTCTGGTTTGTTCTGCTTCTCCTAACTGCATAGTTAAAGAATCTTTATCATTTATGAGAATGTGATAAGCATCAATTAACATATTTTCCAAAGACATGAGTTTTTTAGGAGAATAAGATTTTGGATTTCTCTGAATATCCAGAACATTTACCTCGTCATCGTCGTCATCTTCATCATCATCAGACTGAGCCATCAAGGCAAAGATTGAGTCATACTCAGTTGTTTTACTTTCTACTACCATTATTGAACTATCACCATGATCATTTTCTTCTTCAGATTCACTGGACGAGTCTCCCCATGCAGTAAGAGCTCGCTTTACAACATTGTCAGCGGCATTCTTTCTCTTGAAGCGTTTATCAGGAACCGGGTTCCTCTTGACTGCTTTGTAAAAGTTGTTTTTGTACTGATCTTGCTTTAAGAGAGCGCACTCCTTGATGAAGTGTCCTGGCTTGCCATATTTATGGCATAGGTCATAATATTTTGGCTTGCTGGAGTTTCCCCTTTTTGGAATGCCTCCATTCCTGCGAACCATCTTCTGGAATCTTCTTGTCAGGTAAGCCATATCACCATCCTCACCACTTGAATCATTGTTGTTTGTCTTAAGGACCAGGTTCTTCTCCCTTTTGGGTTCTCTTCTTTCATTGTCCTTCTTCTTCTTTATTTCATATGTTTTCATTGCCAACAAGTTCATCTATGGTCAGTGTCTGCAAGTCTTTCGCCTCTGTAATGGCGTTCACTTTGCTTTCCCAAGAACTGGGCAGAACACTAAGGATTTTCCTGACAAGCTTATTTCTTGGAATAGTTTCACCAAGAGAGTGAAGCTCATTAATGATGGAGGTGAAGCGAGTGTGCATATCTTGGATNTTCAAGTCCACTACCACCACTAATAAGTCATCTCTCTCATGCTCAATGTTAGCAACTCTCTCAGCTAAGACTTCTTTTTCTTTTCTTTCACACTCAATGGTCATTTTTAGGTCTACCACAATGACCATTAGGTCATCTTTTTCCATCTAAGGCATCCTTCTCTTTCTTCAGGTTCTCAATTGTTTCCTTTAAGTCAACAACCACGATTACTAAGTCATCTCTGGTTTGTTCTGCTTCTCCTAACTGCATAGTTAAAGAATCTTTATCATTTATGAGAATGTGATAAGCATCAATTAACATATTTTCCAAAGACATGAGTTTTTTAGGAGAATAAGATTTTGGATTTCTCTGAATATCCAGAACATTTACCTCATCATCGTCGTCATCTTCATTATCATCAGACTGAGCCATCAAGGCAAAGATTGAGTCATACTCAGTTGTTTTACTTTCTACTACCATTATTGAACTATCACCATGATCATTTTCTTCTTCAGATTCACTGGACGAGTCTCCCCATGCAGTAAGAGCTTGCTTTACAACATTGTCAGCGGCATTCTTTTCTTGAAGCGTTTATCAGGAACCCGGTTCCTCTTGACTGCTTTGTAAAAGTTGTTTTTGTACTGATCTTGCTTTAAGAGAGCGCACTCCTTGATGAAGTGTCCTGGCTTGCCATATTTATGGCAGAGGTCATAATATTTTGGCTTGCTGGAGTTTCCCCTTTTTGGAATGCCTCCATTCCTGCGAACCATCTTTTGGAATCTTCTTGTCAGGTAAGCCATATCACCATCCTCACCACTTGAATCATTGTTGTTTGTCTTAAGGACCAGGTTCTTCTCCCTTTTGGGTTCTCTTCTTTCATTGTCCTTCTTCTTCTTTATTTCATATGTTTTCATTGCCAACAAGTTCATCTATGGTCAGTGTCTGCAAGTCTTTCGCCTCTGTAATGGCGTTCACTTTGCTTTCCCAAGAACTGGGCAGAACACTAAGGATTTTCCTGACAAGCTTATTTCTTGGAATAATTTCACCAAGAGAGTGAAGCTCATTAATGATGGAGGTGAAGCGAGTGTGCATATCTTGGATAGGTTCATCATCTTTCATCCTGAAAAGCTCGTATTCAGTTGTGAGCATGTCGATCTTGGATTGCTTAACCTGTGTTGTTCCTTCGTGAGCTATCTGAAGAGCCTCCCAGATTTCTTTTGCTAATTGGAATGCCGATATCCTGTTATATTCATCAGGACCAATGCCACAAACAAGAATTTTCTTTACACGAAAGTTTTTTTCTATGGCCTTTCGATCAACATCATTGAATTCCTTCCTCGTCTTGGGAATGGCTACAGCTGGGTCACCAAGATTCTTGGTGGGAACAAAAGGTCTGTCACATATGACATCCCATAGCTCAGAATCTTCAGCCATGATGAAATCGTGCATCCTAGTTTTCCACCATCCGTAATACTGTCCATTGAACCTAGGTGGTATGTAAGTAGACTAGCCTTCTTCGAAGTTTGGAGGAGCAGCCATGAGGATCCTTTCTAGGTGTTAAACTGATAGAAAAAAAAGGCTCTGATACTAATTGATAGAATATAAGGGTCCACCAAACTCTATAGAGAATCACGTTCTCTATCAGTTCCAATAGAACACACGCACACTGCAGTAAGTAGTTGACAAGAGGAATTTTACGTGGAAAATTTCTAGCTCAACGGGATTAAAAATCACGACCTATCTTTATAGGATTTCAACTTCACTACTGAGCAACTTTTAGATTACAACCTATGTAACCTAGGAATTAACCTCTTAATCCTTCGCTAAATTGTAATACTCTATTACAAGCCACTTTGTAATAAATCTATTACAAAGATTTTACAACTCGACTAGCTCTAGCCAAGACTCAAACACAAAGGTTTAAGGTTTACAAAGAGTTTCCTACAGAGTACTTCTAAACAAGCTAAGTAGGAAATATAATTTAAGAACTATTACAAAGTCACAACTCAACTAAGGACATACAATGACTTGTTGTGGGGAACTGGTCCGTAGTAGTGTTGTTCTTTGTTCTTGATGCACTTGAGAATTGATTGCTTGATGACCGTGTGAGATCTTGAATGATTTCTCTAAGTGAACAGGTGATTTGTTTTACCTTCCTTGATGTTAATCATGCATTTGTGACATCACTAGGATGATGTAAGCAAGGTAGGTAAAAGACACTCCCCATAAAGTTGACTGCTGCACTGTTTCTGCACTGTAGCGTGTGTAGGCAACAACTTTACAGCTGGGGCAGTTGACTTGTACTGTTTCCTCGGGAAACGATAGTTATCTATTCCCTCTATTGTTCCTCTGACTCTGAAGAGTTGAAGCATATTCCAAGCTTGAACCTTTCGATCTTAAGTTCTTAAGGATATGTAATTGGTTCGTTATCTGGTTCTTGGCAGTAAGTTTGTTAGATCATCAAAATATAAATCAAGGTAGTTGTAACCTATCACATGCATTCGCAGTACCCCCAGTTGAACTCCATAAAAAACCGGGGTGCCTCTGACCCATCGTATTATAATTTCCCATAACATTTACTTCCTCAGTTGAGGCTTGACACTCATGAGTAGGGTGTCCTCTTCCACATATATCACAGGCTGCGTGAGGCTCACTTTGTATCAAGGCTAAGATCATTTTTCTTATCTCTTTGGCCATATCATCAAGTTGTACCTGCACAGATGTGTTAGCATCAACCTGGTAAATACCAGTTGATCTTCTTCTTTCAGCACTCTTAGAGGGCCATTGATTTGCATCTTCAGACAACTCATCAAGAATTGCAACTATCTCCCCTAGAGTCTTCTTCATCAATGGGCCTCCAACTGCATTGCTCAATATGCTACGTGAGGTCGGTTTAAATCCATCTCAAAAGTCCTGGAGTTGCATACAGAATTCAATTTTTCTACGTTGACACTTTCTGACTATTTCCTTAAACCTCTCCCAAGCTTCAAACACAGTCTCAGTATCTTTCTGGCAGAAGTTATAGATTTCTCTTCTAAACTTGCCCGTTTTAGTTGACGAGAAATATTTATCAAGAAATTTTCTGGTCATCTCATCCCATGTTCGAATTGATCCATTAGGTAAGCTTCGAAGCCACTGCTTTGCATCATCTTTAAGTGTGAAAGGGAATGCCCTTAAGTAAACTACATCTTATGACACACCATTGTATTAAAAGGTATTCATAATCTCCTCGAAGTCTATTAGATGTGTATTTGGATCTTCTTTTGACTTTCCTATGAAGACACAACAATTCTGAAGGGTTTGAAGCAGCAACCCTTGCTTTAACTCGAAATTATTTGCTACAATTGGAGGTGGTCTCACACTTGATAATCCTTAATTGTAGACCGGTCTAGCATAATCGCCAAGTGGCCTTCCAGGCATGGAAGCTATATTTTTGAATTGATCTGCACCCAAAGGTTGATTTTGAGAAATTGTACGACCCCTCTCTTCTTCGTAGATAATCTGTGCATCTCTAAAAGTTGCTTCCTTAGCACCCCGTCCAGCTTATTCTCGTCGTAGGG